>LPNX010704943.1:179224-191555 GCA_001517045.1 Pseudotsuga menziesii | reverse complement strand
GATGGGTCCTAACATGAAACTATTGCAATAGGACAAAAAATGAAGTATGTTGAATGATGTTTTGAAAGGTAAAGCATAAGAAGATAGTGTGAAGATCCAAAAATCAAGGTATAAATATGTTTTCTTTTGTTTGATTGAGCTGTGTATTGGGTATTTATGCATGTGCACACACATACATATAGTTGATGATGCTTATTACCATACATAGAGGCGAACGTTGTTATATCTGATCTAAACAATTACCTTAAATATTTTGATTTATCGTGATAACTGGCCCCTTGGTAATACTTTGCCAATACCATATAGCTAGAACAACAAAATTAAATGTAGGCATTTCATTACAAGAAATTTGATAGGCATTTGAGTTTGATGGGAATATGAAAGGTCAAAAGACTGAAAAACATAGATAGACTTGTGAGGAAAATGGTATCTAAAGCGTTGTTTCCCTATTATTCTGCATGAGTATATTGTTATCTGCCCCAGTTTATCTTTCTCCAGTAGTTTTGTAATTTGTTTATTAATCTCATATCTTGTTCAACTTTAATGGTTGATTGTATAGTGGTAAACCTATGTTTATATTTGTGCTTATCCCTGTAGGTTGTGAGTTGGGCATGGTACACATTGGTATTTTCAGTTTCCATTGTAACTTTTCACCCCATTGTACACATTGGTATATCAACATGAATTACCAACTGAGTTAACCATCCTTTTAACGGTTTATACAAGTACTCCTTACCCTGAAAATAATGCTTTTGGAAGGTAGAATTCAATTATATTGTTGAGATTTCCCCATAACTCAAATATGACCCTAACTTGGTTGATTTTGCAGGTCTTTTTGATAGGTTTTAGGGCTAGAAATGATACTAAAACTGATTAGTAATGAAAGAGTCCCTAAATTCCCATACTAAACAATTAAATGGGGTCATTATAAGGCATAAAGTAACCTTTTATCAAGGCCAAATTATCCCAACCCATGAAAAATGTCAAGTATGAAACCCTAGATATGATTTTTGAATGGTTTTTTTAGGTTGCTTCTAAAGTTCGTGGATGTAGACAAGAAGATAGGTGATGCATGGGAGGATCTAGGGCTAAATAGGAAGACCAAAATTCGAGGGTGGCTTTTAATTTGAAAATTGTTGTTATTTTCGGATTATTGAATTTTATAAATTTCTAAGGTTTTCTAGATTATAAAAGAGCAGATCTAATCTAACACTACACTAATCACGCAAATGCGTATATTTACAAATGAAATACTACTATATTTACCTATAGGTTTTGTTAACTTGAAAGACCGGCACACTAAAATTTAACTTGCATTCCTTGTACTTTGATGAAAATAAAATATTCAAAGTAACATGAGTCAAATATTCCATGAAATAGTTTATCACTTATGTTGTGTGGTTGTTAATCCCATTGATAAAACGTGCTATGTTTCCATGTTTATCAGGACAAATGACAAGATCCTTCGACAAGTCTCTTATGGAAAGAAAATTCATCATATAGTCCCCATCATATTTTTGTCTCTTACACAAATAATCAACATCCTCTGTATACTATGTGATAATGGTGAGGTCCTTTATATTGTTATTTGCCTTCATTGTGAAACTACGAAAGACAAAATATAGCTTCTCAGATCAATGAAATCCTAAGATCGCAAATGTACTACAACATACATTTTAGACTAGCATGGAAAGGGAAGGAATTAGGAAATATTCCATACCCCTCATGAGGGTCGTGAACAACAAACAATGGAGGCCACTCTTCCCTTCTACACATTGCTTTAAAGAGTTCAAGGGAAGCCCTATATTTCTTTGATTCCATAGGTATACAGAATTTAGAAAATGAATTAGCAACTCTACAACTAAAATAGATTTACATGTTATTTAATATATGAGGGACAACAAATTGGTTTGTACCGTATATGGAAAACCCATCTCTGAGATTTCCATGGATTCTCTTTTGACCTATGTTTATTATCCCTAATAAACATGATTCAATGTAATATATCTATGTTTAGAACTAACTATAGTCTATATGTATTTGATGGTCTTGATGCCATCGAGAATATAGAGATTGGATCTTCCAATGAGACTCTACCTGCATCCCATTCTTTTCCATCATAGCATTGTTCGTCGATATCAGAGCCATGCCAGGCCTATAGGTCAATTCATCACTAAAATCCACTCCAACAGAGGTAAGTGTTGTAGCAAAAGATCCCATCTGCTCCAATCTTCTACCTAGATCTTGGGTTAGTACAAATGGTAGCAACCTTCTCTTCTTTTTAGTGAGAATCAAGCATGCAGTAATTCTCTTGGTTTTCCTGAATTATGAATCCAGACGAAAAAAATGTTATGAATACAAATAATTGATTGATAAGACTATTAGGCAAAAAAATTCAGTAATGGGAAGATAAAAATTCAATTCAACATGTACATTTTCTAGGTTGAAAAATGAATATCAAAGGGAATGAGAGGAAGACATGATCTTTGGGGAATGCAATCCCTAAATAAATCTCATCCTTAACTCAGATTGAATAAAACCCTTGACTAAATCTATCTTTCCAAATGTAAGAATGAATGAAGAATGCACAATGTGTATTAAACCAAAATGAACCCAAATGAGCTTTACTATTACATGACATATCAATCACAGAATTTATTTGAATGTGAAAAAAGTCAATGATTTTAGTCTGCACCAAAGGAAATCTTGTACATTGCAAACAAAACTGATAGTCAGTCACACTATCATGGTAAATACCTCAAATTTAAAAATAAAAATAAAAATAAAAAGCCCAAAAATGGATCTGAAAGGATTACCAATTAAGACCTTTCACTTTATTCTTATGGGAACAACTGTCACAAAACCACTCCCCCATGGGAATTTTGACAACAATGGGGAAAAGGAAATACATGTGATAGCCCTTGTCACACTTATCATACAACAATCTTTCCATAATATTGTTGACAAGTTGTGTTATCCTTTCCAAATGCTCCTGTAAATTAATATCGTTCAATGCTTTGTCTTAGGTCATGTTTTTGTTTTCCATTATTTTTATACTTTTATTTATATTTTGAAGCTTGTTTTTACTTTTTATTTCTATAAAATTTTGTTGATAGAGATAGTATGATTTTTTCCCTTTAATTCTCATGATTTTTAATTTCTTAGTTTATTTTTACAATTTTTGCTTTGATTTTATAATCAAAGCGCTTATATAAGGCTTATATGGATTAAAAAAGTCTAAAAATAACATAAAAGCTAAATTGAAACTCCTAAACAAAGTTTAAACTTTTATCATTAGCTTAATATTTTGAAAATCATTAACCTAGAATTTCTTGTAGCGCAAGGCAAAAACAGATGCACAAAGGCACTACAAGAAAGTCGCGCAAGCTAAAACCATCATTTTTTTGGTTCAATTTCATCGGGATTCTCATTGTTGGAGACATTTACCACCATACACACTCTTTTGGTGAAATTGGCCTAGTTAAACTGCTATCCTAAGTATAATTGACATTAATTGCCATCAGTGGAGCATTAATTGACATCATCCAGTCACACCCACAACTACCTACAATCAAGGAGGTTAACTAGAGCACTCTAGGGGTGATCTGAGTGATATTAATGCACCTAACTGCTAACTAGTGGTTACTATCAGTTCAAACAGTCAGTGAAGGCACCTCCTCTCACTAAATATATTATTTAATGATTATTTATTATTATTTAATGATCTGGACTCAACAGGGTGCCTCCACCAACTTCTGATGATCAGTTCAACTTCAATTAACCTCATCGGGGTTCATTGAAGTCATGTAGGACTAGCACTTGATGGTTGGCTTGCTATGACACGTGTTTGATCTCCTTCAGTTGCTATTCAGTCATTTATTGCACTCTGACTTCAGTTAGGGTTTGGTGAGTCAATTAGGGTTTTGGTCAAGTGGTTAACTGAGTGTGAATGAATGGCTAAGAGTCAGTTAAGCTAGACTCGCTCAATGAATTTGAATTGTCTCCTTAGGTATTCAAATTCTTCATGGAGTTAAGCTATTGCTTGACATTGTTATTGTAATCATTCATTTTTTATTGAATATACAAAGAAGAAACCATTCTAGTCCCGATTAACACCAATTCATGAGTATTTGTTGATTATTCTTTCATGAGATTGATTCTTAGTTCCTAGATCATGTGCAAGAATTAATATGGTATGAGAGCATACGGCGGGAAAAAGATATATCTCTCAAACACAAGCTTTCTGACAGATTTCTCCATGAAATTTGAGCAATAGCTTAAAAATCTAGCAGTACACGAGAAGCAAGGCTTACCACTCAATACCCCAAGTAAAGAACTTGTTGATCAAGCTTGCTTGATTGACTATGCTCGGTGTGATGAAAGCCTAAAATGTGCAGGTTGTCCGACCTTATGGTGCCCTTTTTGTTTTGATTTGCAGGTTTTAACAAGTACAACTTCGAATGAACTCATCAATCCCTCTTATCACCCCATTCACAAGATATTCGAAATGGAAGTTGAAGATGATTGCATCTCTGAAGAGATGAGGTCTCTATGAGGTGTCTATTGGACTTGGAAAAGAGTCTTATGATAATGAGAATCACTGGCTAAATGAGGGTGATAGAGTTTTTGGAGCAATATTTTTGGCCCTTTCTCCTAGCTTGTACTACCTTATTATTGGTTCTGTTGAATACCCAAAGGAAGTCTAGACAAAATTGGATAGAACCCTTGGCAAGCACAATGAGGATCATAATAGTACTTTGGAGATCACATCCAGCACCACAAGATTTCTTTACTCAAAAGTCTCATCCTTTACTCTCTCTGATGAAGTTGTTCAAGATGAAGATGAAGCAGAATCTTCTACACATTCAATTCGAATTGAAGAAAGTCTCCATGCAGTGACTTCTTCTCCTAATGATCCGAAAGTTCATGAGATCTATGATATCTCATCTTCTCATATTGCTGAAACATAAGAATACATTAGAATCTCTGATATTGAAGAAAAATACTACTGCACTTTCATGCAAACATTCACTGGTGATTTTCCTTTGAATTCTGTGTAAAATTTACCAGTAATTGTTTCCGAAAGTGAAGAGAAATTTAATTTTTCTCCCTATAATGTTGTTGCTGGTGTGAAAATATGTAAAAAATTGGATATTTTGGAAGAAATATCAGATTATAAGAGTGACACATTCACTCCCCAAGATCTAGATCTTCCAGCAAAATCCTGCAGGATTGCATGCACCAAAATTCAGAATTTTGAAGAAAAAGACAACTATGCATCCACCGTCTCGGTTGACCATGATTTTGGATATGATATGATATTATTTGGATCTTATCTGATATTTATTGGTTGAAAATTTCAGATTCATAAACCTTCAGTACTACTTGTAGCTGTTCTCATCAATGGTGTGAAGAAACAAGTACCGCAAGTCTCCTACAAAACTGCTGCTGGGGATTTGATTTTATTTCATAGTTTTGGATCTGTTGTGAACTTATTTATATATGATTTACATTCTTATCTGATATTATTTTTTTCATATTTTAAAATCCAAGAGCTTTCATTACTGCTTGAAGATGCTCTCACCAATTTCGGTGTGCAAAATCAAGTACCCCAGTTCTTCTTCAATTTTGCTACTGGGGATTTGCTGTTAGTTTCCTCTTATGAGGTTGCTGATATTTTATTTTGTGAATCATTAGATATTTATGAAGCTATATTATATTATGGATCTCAAGAATTCACTCTCCAGATTCCCAGGGATTCTCTACCTTTGGTCACATGCTCATCTCCTCACAGAACAAGTAAAGAGGAAGACATTCTGCATGTGCTTGGACACTTGCTCCTAAGAATTGGGGCTGATTTTACCACTCATGGTTTGCTGTTCAAGGCTGAAAAATATCAATTTCTTGAGTGTTCCACACATGGTTCAAATACTCAAGAACCTTTGCTCTCTCATCAGATGATTTTAGCTACTCTACATGGGTCCAGTTTTCACCGTGCAGCTGTTTATATTTCTGATTCAGTTGAGTGCATTGTTCTTCTTCCAAAGTCGAAGATTACTCCAGACATATTCATTTAGTTTGGATTCAGAGGTTCACATGCACAATCTCAGGATGCTGCTGCATAGAAGAACCAATTCTTGATTTACTGCTTAGTTTGATGGGGGGTATTTTTCCCATGAGGTTTTCCATGTTTCCTTGGTTATATTAAGTAGTCACTTTATTGTACAGGGTGACCTATGGCCTTTGTTTCCGGGGCACTAGCATTTTTATGCATCTACGTTTCTCTAACTCTTCCTGATTATAGCTTAAGGGGGGGTGTTGGAGACATTTACCACCATACACACTCTTTTGGTCAAATTGGCCTAGTTAAACCACTATCCTAAGTATAATTGACATTAATTGCCATCAGTGGAGCATTAATTGCCATCATCCAGTCAGAACCATGCCTACCTACAGTCAAGGAGGCTACCTTAGCCTTCTCCTACAGTAAAAGGAGGCTAACTGGAGCACTCCGGGGGTGATTTGAGTGGTATTAATGCACCTAATTGCTAAATGGTGGTTACAATCAGTTCAAATAGTCAGTGAAGGCACCTCCTCTCTTTAAATATATTATTTAATATTATTTATTACTATTTAATGATCTGGAGTCAACAGGGTGCCTCCACCAACTTCTGATGATCATTTCAGCTTCAGTTAACCTCATTGGGGTTCATTGAAGTCATGGAGCACTAGCACTTGATGGTTGGCTTGCTATGACATGTGTTTTATCTCCTCAGTTGAGATTCAGTCATTTATTCCACTCCAACTTCAGTTAGGGTTTGGTGAGTCAATTAGGGTTTTAGTCAAGTGGTTAACCGAGTGTGAATGAATGGCTAAGAGTCAGTTAAGCTAGACTCACTCACTGAATTCGAATTGTCTCTTTAGGTATTCAAATTGTTCATGGAGTTAAGATATTGCTTGACATTGTTATTGTAATCATTCATTGTTTATTGAATATACACAGAGGAAACCATTCTGGTCCCGATTAACACCAATTCATGAGTATTTGTTGATTATTCTTTCATGAGATTGATTCTTAGTTCCTAGATCATGTGCAAGAATTAATACTCACACCTGAGATGTCAATCACATTGTGTGATGGATTTGATACGTGTATTTTGTAGTTTAATCACTGAGGCAGGTGGAATATCATCATGATGGCGAAATCGTGGCAGAATCTTGTAGAGAAGATATAATAATGATAGAAGAGTATAATGAGACAAAGGGGTATGGAATTATGCTTTTATCTGAAATGCACGAAGATCAAGTGAAGATCGTGGAAAGAAATCAGTGCTTGGTAATCAAGATTTTGAAACAAAGCAAAAATTAGGGCTTTCAGGAGCGGTTGGTTGGAGTGGTCTAAGCGGTCAGAGAAAAGTGGAGCATGAAATTCAACACCTAATAGTTGAGATAACAAGATTCTAGCAGTCAAATTAGTCATTTTTAATAGGTACTCGGCGTACCATTACCAAGGTTTATTAATTTGTGGTTTTTCTGAACAAATGACTAATGATAGAATTGAAGGAAGAGTATTAGTTTTGAACTTAATCCATATAAAATGATGAATTATTAATCAAGGGATCTAAACTTTTCATCATTCAAATAGAAGAATTCAGTGTAGAGTCTTTTGGGTGTCCCTATACTGTATTCTCTATTAGTTTGTTAAAATTTGAAGATAGACAGACTGTGGTGTATTGATAGAAGTTGTTTAACCATAGTTCAAAATGAAAAAGAGTGGAAAGACCAATAGGGCAGAACCCTTAGACTTAAGCTGGGTAAAAAGCTTTTCAGATTGTGCATAGTTGTTTGCAAAAGTAGGATGGTTAGTTTTCTTCGAAAATATTGAAGGTTATCATTCATAGGTTTATTACAAGTTTTCTCAATGTTTAGACAAGGATACAATGTCTTTTGACACCTTGAAGTTCAAATTAACCAGGGAATTACTAGCTAAAGCAACAGGGATTCTGGATGAGGGAGAGTTCAGGTTCAAAAAGGTTCCTTTCACCTTTGATTCTCAGAGATATTTTCTTCCTAGTGTAGTTGCAGACTGGGGAAAAGGTGTTCCAATTAAAAACTTTAAACTTGAGTGGATTGAGCCTATTAAAGTCTTGTAAAGCTATGTCACCTGTGAGGGTAGATTTGTTTTTGTTTTCAAATATCATTTTACATTCCTTCAACATCTTAGTCATGAATCTAAAATGAACCTTTCTTTCTTCTTTTTGAAAATATTACAGAAGATGTCATGTAGGGTGAGAGAACACCAGGACCATACAAAACAATGAGTTTTTCACCATGGGCTCATAAAGCTCATCATAAGTACTATATTGCAGAAAAGGGAAAAGACATGGGAGCACTTCATATTTTGCTTAGGTTTCAATACTGATCAGGAGGAACAGTCTCAGAGAAGAAAAGTAGATAAAGGTCAAACTATGATTAAGAAGCTTAGAAAAAAGGTAACAATTAAAGATGAAGAAAATGATAAACCAGGAGAAGCTTCAAATTAGGAAAATGAAAACTTTGAGTTTGGACAACGAGTTAACGATGAGGAAAGGAAATTTTTGGAGTCAGAGATGAAAGAAACTGAGCCAGTTGAAGCAGTTTTAGCTGTAGAATCAATTCAAGATGTAAAAGAAGATATTGAGGAGCAGAAGCAAGTCCCTATTATAGTACTATCTGAAGAGGATGAAAAATACTTATTTGATGAGGCTAGAATTCCTGTTACTAATGAAGCTAGGGTTTTTGCTAAGCAAGAAATTCACACTCATTGTGATGAGGAAACAGTGTTAAGAAGAAAAAAAATGAAAGTTGTTGAATTTTCCTCAATAAATCATCAAGGAAAGGCTTTGAAGATGTTGGGAGAGGTTGGAACAGTTTGGACACCCAAGACAAGGCTAAAGAACAAACTTAGGTTAAACATGAAAAAGCTACTGAATCCCAAATTCGATAAAGAAAAGGTTACAGTAATAGAGGATTCATCATCTAAAGAGAAATTGGATGATAGTGAAGATGGAAATAAAGCTAAAAAACCAATAGAATCAAAAGAAAAATTTGTCTTCACTGATACTAAGATTTCTGATATTTCCCTGGAGATTCGAAATCAGATGTTTCAAGAACAACAACAAAATGAGGTAAAGAGTTCTTGTCTACAGAAAAAGGAGATGGTTGAAGAAGAAGTTCACCGCAATGCTGAAAATGAAGAACATCCAAAGTTTCCTATGACCTCCACAGAGAAAATGAAAGAGGATGAAGAAATCTATAAGAAACTGAAAATCCCATGGACACAAGGAATGGAAACAATATCAGAAGACAAATGTATTGATTCTGAAAAAGAAAACCTACAAAGAAGCATTAAACAATACAAGTCTCAATTGAATATATGCATGAATCAAATGATGGATTAGTTACTACAAACAGGAAACTTAGAGAATATTTGGAAGAAGTTAACAGTCATTACCAGGAGTTGATTACAGTTTCAAGAGAAGCACTTAAAAGGAAAAGGCAAACAGAGAATCAGTTCACAGAGTTAAAGCAAACCATCCAGGAGATACAAAAGCAGAATGAGGAGCTAACAAGGAGGGTTGTAGACTTGGAGATAGATCAATTGAAAGTCATAAGGAAGGCTCAGGCCTTGGAGGGAATTGCTTTACTAGCTGAAGCGGCTAAATATTTGTAAAGTTAATCAAGAAAGTGAGTTATTAGTTAAGTTTGAAAAGTTATTTTATTTTTGTATAATGATAGTTTAGATTGAAATATTCAGTAAATAGCCCAAAAGTAGTTATGGTTTATTTATTCTACTGATTTTGAAGGAATAGGATAAATGTAAGTATGAAAGAAGACAATGGGTTCAATTTTTTGCTGACAAGGGGAGGCTATCAGGCTTTGTTTATGAGCTAAGTAAAGATTCTTATGTTTTTTTTTTAGGACTGAACTACGAAATATATGCACTATATTCCCTCTAGATTATTGAATGGTTTTATTTCTAATTTGTGTTAATTACTTAGTCGGTATATTCATTTCCTGTTTAATGTTTTTATGCTTGAAATGCTTGCTAACTGTGGGTGAAACTCAGTATTGTGTTTTCTGTTGGATTATGGTTTATATGTTATGCATCTTAGTCATTCAAATGTTCATGATTTAGTGTTTACATTGGTTTTATGAATGTTTTCCCTGTTGTCTTAAAACTGCTCAACCAAAAAACCTTGAAAACCCTAGAAAAACCTATTTTATTTTATTGTGATTATTGAGATTGTGTTGACTTGTTCTCTTGTAGTCTAGGAACAATTTATGGCACTAACAGCTTTGGTTCCATTGCTAGGGAATGAAGTTGGAAATATATTTTTCCCTCGGATACTTATCATTTCACTGGTTTTAAGATGTGAACTTAAACCAGCAAGTCTTAAAGACTACTTTTTACCAGTATTTCACAGTGGCTACTAAGGGAGTTGGAACAAGAAACAGACCTAGGTCACCTTTACAGTTGGGTGTTTCAGACCCAAAACAGATATTGAAAATAGCTAGGAAAATTATAAGGTCTTAGTCATCACCAGCCCTATGTAACCCTGATCAATTAGACATTTCATCACCTTTATCTGTTTTGAAGGAAGAAGAACAAAATTCACCTTGGGTGAAGCCTATAATTCCTGTCAGTAATTTTCAAGTTTTCACTGATCCTCAACCCTTCAAGAAAACAAAGATAATATCTCCTGGAAAAATACCTCTATTTCATCTAAAAGTTGGTAAAACTCCATTCCATCCAAGTTCCAGTCAAGTATTTCCATCACCAAAACCAGTTTACTTAATGATGGCAGCCCAAAATCAGCCATTAGATATGATGGACTGAATGGTTGCAGCTAGGTATGGACCTTTAGTTTTTCCTCAGCCTTTGAATGCACTTCCTGGAGGTGATTACCAGAAATACCTACCTAGGTCTAATGGACAAGGTGAAACCACAGGTGAGGAGAATTGGGAGGATTTCCTTAGTTATGCTGATAATCATAATATTGACGCTAAGGATGTATGGATGAGGATGTTTCTACAGAGTCTTGATGGAGATGTCAGAAAATGATTCAGGGAGTTCCCTGCAAATTCTATCACTATCATAGAAGAGCTTCAGGACCTTTTCATGAGAGAATGGGGTGACACCAAGGATCATACATATTATATAACTGAGTTTGGAGCCCTTAGGAGAAAGAAGGATGAAACCATAGCTGATTTTTAGAAGAGATTCAATAAAATGTATGGCATAATTCCTGCAGAGATTAAACCTTCAGAAACATCTGCAAAACTCACATATGCCAATTCTTTTGATCACGAATTTTCCCTACTTCTAAGAGAAAGAAGACCTGTTACTTTACTGAACATGCAGGAAGCAACATTAGAAGTGGAGTCTAATATATTAGCTTCTAATAGATTGAAGGGAAATACAGCTCAGTAGATTTATGACAGGAAGGGTAAGAAAGAGGGAGCTCCAGGGGTTTCAACATCCCACTTTGCAGAAGGTAAAATTGATGAGATGGCCAAGATAGTTAAGATCCTAACTGGAAAATTAAACAAGTTGGAACTAGAAAAGAATTCAAACAAACCTGTTTAAGAAGGTCAGAGAAACCCTAATAATCAAAATCAAATAAAAAGACAGTTTGCACCTCATTTCATACCTAGAGAAAGAAGAAACATTGATATACAACAAGAAAGCAGAGAAACTTAGGATCAAAGAGTACCACCCCCACTTCAGAATAATGTTGTTGATGAAGAAGAAATTGTAGAGGAAGTGTTCTTTGAGGATACAGACCAGTATATGAATTATTTTGGAGAGTAGTTAACTGAGGGTTTTGTCACTAAAGAAGAGTTTTTAAACTTAGTATATTATGATACTGATATGTTTGAAATAGAAAATGATTTAAATTTTGAAGTGACTGTTGTAACTGCTGATGCATATCAGACCGAGCCAAAGAAAACTTTGAATTTGAGGTCAGGTCCAAAGCAACTAGTTCAAAATCCGAAGAAAAAGGTAGTTGTACCTACTAAACAACAGTCTGATCCTGTGTTAGAGAAAAAACAAATTCAGAATAAACAAAAGAAGAATGTGTAAGCTGAAGAGGTAAACAAAAGTGTGTAGAATTTTAATCTGGAAAATGAATTAGGCAAAATTAAGATTCCTATGCCTTTTATTGAGTTAATCAAGAATCCTTCTTACAAAGATTCAGTTCTTAAAATGATTGGTTCAGCAAACAGTCAGCCTCTTTATGATACAGTGAATTTACAAGAAGAAAGCCCTAAAATCTTTATTGGATCA
>LPNX010704943.1:113331-179149 GCA_001517045.1 Pseudotsuga menziesii | reverse complement strand
GAGTATAACAAAACCCTATCATGATTTGTATGCTTTTGATTCACAAGCTGTAAAATGTTTAGGAGTGATTAAAGATATGGTTGTCAGTTTGGCTCAGCTACCAATGAAGAGTGTGATTATGGATGTGGTAGTAGAAGACATTACACCTAAATTTGGACTGCTCCTCTCTAGATCTTGGGCAAAGAAAGTTGGTGGGACTTTACAAATGGATTTAACATATGCCACCATTCCTATATTTGGAGGAGAAAATAGAAGGTTATACAGAGAATTGCAATTTGCCTATATTATGACAAATGACAAGAAACCTACAAATCATCCCTTGTATGCCGTTGACAAGGATTTGGGTACTTGTATGTTGCATTTTAGTGATGACGATAAAACTACTGGTTTGTTACAGGTTGAAAAAGAAAATCCAGTTAAATGAATTAGGGAACAAGAAGATGAACTTTGGAAATTATACTTTGATTGATCATCTTGTAAGGAAGGTGCTGGAGCAGGGGTTCTTTTAATATCTCCTGGTGGTGAAATAGTAAATCTAATGTATAAATTGGAATTTATTACAACCAATAATCCTATAGAATATGAAGCTTTGTTGTTAGGTTTGAAAGTTGCAAAAGATTTAGGCATTTAGCAGATTTCTGTATATGGCGACTCCGAGTTGGTTGTTCAGGAGGTGAGGAACAACTATCAAGTGAAACAAGATTTGTAGAAAGTGTATCGTAATGAATTATGGGATATGATATACAATTATTTTGTGGCTTTTAACATTACTTATATTCCTAGGGACCATAACCAAACTGCTGATTCTTTGGCACTAGCAGCCACACATTTTAGAATTCCCAAAACAACACAGCTAAAGTATCCTATGGAGGTTAGGTACAAAATTTTGTGCCTGGTAATGTAAAGCAGTGGAAATTTTTTGAAGATGACATTGAAATAAAAAGGTTTCTAGAGCTGATAGGTGAGTTTTCCAATTTCCTGATTAATCAAGAAGAAGATGATGAGGTTGAAGATTTTGAAGATACTACTGAAAATGAGATTGTTGGCCACAAGATTATTGAACTTAAAAGTAATTTCATTCCTAAAGGTTTGGTGCCATTAGAAAGAATATTTTCAAAAGATGATACACGTTTAAAACCTGTTGTATAGTCTTCAGAAGAAAATGTGGTGGACTGTAATATTGGTACTCCAGAACATCCTATAATGGTGAAGATTTCGAAAGCACTCACAGCAGAATAGAGAAACAGGTACATTAAGTTGTTGAAGGAGTATGTTGATGTTTTTGTATGGTCTTATGAAGACTTGAAGACATATGATACTAGGATTATAGAACATAAAATATCTTTAAAACCAAATGTTAAACCTTTCCGACAGAAATTGACGATAAATCCATCTTTGTTTCCTGTTTTTGAAAAAGAAGTGAAGAAGTTATTAGATGCCAATATCATTGTTCCCCTCAGGTATTGTTCATGGGTTACCAAATTACTTCTTGTCAGGAAAAAAATGGAGAAATCAGACCGTGTGTTGACTTTAGAAATTTGAATAGGTCTTCATTGAAGGATAATTATCCTTTTCCCAAAATAGAACAAATATGGCAAAAGGTAGTTGGTGCACAAAGGATTTCTATGGTTGATGGTTTTTTAGGATATAATCAAATTGTCATGCATCCTGATGATAAAGAAAAAACAAATTTTACTACTCCCTCTGGAACTTTCATGTATGATAAAAGAGCTATGGATATAGCCTTTGTGGGGGGAAGAGACAAGTTTGTAGTGATTTACTTAGATGATATTATAGTCTTTTCACAATCAAATGATGAACATCTAAAACACTTGAAACAAACTTTTCTGAAATGCAAAAAATATGGTTTATTTCTTAATCCAAAGAAATCAGATTTTGTTGTACAGGAAGGTAAATTATTGGGTCATTTAATTTCAGCTGATGGCATAAGGATTTATCCGGAGAGGGTGAAAGCAATACTGAAAATAAGTTTGCCAATGAGCAAAAAGGATGTACAATCTTTCATTGGTAAAATCAATTTTCTACGTTGGTTGATACCAAATTTTGTTGAGACTATCAAACAGATTACAGCCATGCTGAAGAAGGATCAAGAAGTCAAGCGGACTGCAGAAGCAAAGAATTCATTCAAAAAAATTAAGATGGCTCTTACTGAAGCTACAGTATTAGTAAGTCCAGATTTTACAAAGGAATTTCTAACCTTTTCTTTTGCATCTGAAGATACATTGGCTGTTGTTTTATTACAAAATAATAAGGATGGTATTGAACAGCCTATTGCATTCTTCAACAAAACTCTTAGAGATTCGGAGTTAAAATACAGTATTTTAGAGAAACAGGCTTACTCTTTAGTTAAAGATTTGAAATTTTTGAGAATCTATGTTTTGCATTCAAAAGTTATTGCTTATGTGCCTAATGCTGCCATAAAAGATGTTTTGACTCAGCCTGACAGTGAGGGAAAAAGAGGAAAGTGGATTTCTAAAATCATGGAATATGATGTAGATATCACACCTGCAAATCAAGTAAAGGGACAAGGTCTAGCTAAACTATTAGCTGATTCAAATTGCCAAGCTTTAGGACTACATCTGGTGGCAGAACAACCAGCATAGGAAGATAATCAAGCGGAGCTCGAGAAAGAGAAGATTATGGATTTCTATTCAGCATCTACATGGTATGCAGACATTGTATACTTTCTTTTGTACTTGCAATGTCTAGAACACTTAGACAAAAAGCTGCTAGGTCTTTGAAGTTGAAAACCACTAAGTTTTGTTTGGTAGAACAACAACTGTTTTGGGAAGATCCAGGGGGTATTCTACTCAGATGCTTAGATAAACCTGAAATTGAAGGAGTAATTTTTGAATCTCATGAAGGTTCTTGTGGAGGTCATAAGTATTGTAAGGCAACACCATACAAAATTCTAAGAGCTGGATACTATTGCACCTCTTTATTTTCATATGTATATCAGTAGGTAAGAGCATGTATCCCTTGTCAAAAATTTGTTGGTAAACAAAAGTTGCTATCATTACCTTTAAAACCAATTCCAGTAAATGCCCCTTTTCAGCAGTGGGCTTTGGACTTCATAGGAGAGATAAATCAATCTTCCTCAAGGTAGCATAAGTGGATTTTGACTGCAACAGATTTCTTTACTAAGTGGGTAGAATCTATTCCCACAAGGAATGCCACAGATAAGGTGATCATAGATTTTATTAAAGAAAATATTCTTAGTAGATTTTGATGTCCACAGAAAATATTGACTGATAATGCTAAATCCTTTAAATCTAAGGCTATGGGGAATTTTGTGAAAATAGTGGTATCTTGTTGAAACACTCAACTCCTTATTATCCTTAGGGGAATGGTTTAGCCGAGTCATCTAATAAAAATATCATTCAGAGTATCAGGAAATTGCTGAAGCATAATAAAATATCATGGGATTCTATGCTAAAGTATGCATTATGGACAGACAGAATAACAGTTAAGCAAGCAATTGGAACTTCTCCTTTCCAATTAGTATATGGTACATATGCAATTTTTCCTGTTCAATTTGGTTTCCTAGTGATGAGGTTTTTTCAAGATTGTCAGGAGGAACCTAATGATATGCAAAGAATAATTTATGCAATGATAGAGTTACATCAGAAACGAGAAAAAGTGGAAGAAAAGGCACAGCTGTACAGGTTGAAGATCAAAGAAAGATTTGATAGGAAGATCAAAGATAATACTTTTTTAGTGGGGGACATGGTTTTGAGATGGGATGCTAGGAAGGAGCAGAAAGGAAAGCATGGCAAGTTTGATAACCTTTGGTTTGGTCCTTTCATAGTATCGAAGTTTTTGGAAAACAATACTTTTGTTCTATAGACCTTGGAGGGTGAGGAGTTGTCTAATATAGTTAATGGACAATTCCTCAAGCATTTTTATAGTTTTTTAGATGGATACTCTAATTTCATTGTATATACCAGTGTGAATAAACAGAATAAGGACTCCATAACCCAATGGAAATTTTGCAGACTAGGAGGTAGCAGCACAGAAGGCATTGGTCTACAGGTTCTTGAAGCCTCACAAGGAGGACTTCATCCCGTAGCGGGAGCTAGACGTTAGGTTATGTTTTTGTTTTCCATTGTTTTTTATACTTTCATTTATATTTTGAAGCTTTCTTTTACTTTTTATCTCTAGAAAATTTTGTTGATATAGATAGTATGATTTTTTCCCTTTAATTCTCGTGATTTTGTATTTCTTAGTTTATTTTTACAAGTTTTGCTTTGATTTTATAATCAAAGGGCTTATATAAGGCTTATATAGATTAAAAAAGTCTAAAAATAGCATACAAGTTAAATTGAAACTCCTAAACAAAGTTTAAACCCTTATCATTAGCTTAAAATTTTGAAAATAGTTAACCTCGACTTTCTTGTAGCGCAAGACAAAAACAGATAGACATAGGCGCTACAAGAATGTCACGCAAGCTAAAAACATCATTTTTTTGGTTCAATTTCTTTGGGATTCTCACACCTTAGATGTCAATCACATTGTGTGATGGATTTGATACGTTTATTTTGTAGTTTAATCACAGAGGCAGGTGGAATATCATCATGATGGCAAAATCGTGGTGATATCTTGCAGAGCAGATATAATAATAGCAGAGTATAATGAGACAAAGGTGTATGGAATTATGTTTTTATCTGAAATGCACGAAGAGCAAGTGAAGATTGTGGTGAAAATTCAGTGCTTGGTAACCAAGATTTCAAAACAGGGCGAAAATTAGGGATTTCAGGAGTGGTTGGTTGGAGTGGTCTAAGTGGTCAGAGAAACGTGGAGCATGCAAATTGACACCTGACAGTTGATATAACAAGATTCCAGCAGTCGAATTAGTCATTTTTAACAGGTAGTCTGTGTACCATTTCCAAGTTTTATTAATTTGGGGTTTTTCTAAACAAATGACTAATCACAGAATTGAAGGCAGAGTATTAGTTTTGAGCTTAATCCATATTAAATGATGAATTATTAATCAATGGATTTAAAGTTTTCATCATTCAAATAGAAGAATTCAAAGTAGAGTATTTTGGGTTTCCCTATACTGTATTCTTTGTCAGTTTGTTAAAATTTGAAGACAGTCAGACTGTGGTGTATTGATAGAAGCTGCATTAGAGGAAATTTCAACTCAAAATAGGTCTTTTCAATTTAACTCAAATTCCATGTCATCATGTGTTAGCCAATGAAATTGATTTAAATTTGAAATACCGTATAGGTCTTAAACACTTTTTTAATATAAATTTGGAGATAGGTATCATAAAAAAAACTAATTTTTTTGTTTGTATTTTCGACATATCTCCCCTTGTTTTTACTCAAATTTTGATCGGGAGAGCTCATTGGATGCAAAATTGAATTCCACATCCAACAAGTACCCACTCGGCATACTTTTGACGAACCCTGCTACCTCAAAAACAAGATATACCTGAAAAAAATGTGTTGATGACAACATCATCACGTTTGTTCAGGTATTTCTTGTTTTTGGGGTAGCAGGGTCCGTCAAAAGTATGCTAAGTCGGTACTCGTTGGATGCGGAATTTATTTCTCCATCCTATGAACTCTCCCTATTGAAATTTGAGTAAAAACACGGGGAGATTTGACGAAAATACAAACAAAAAAGTAGTTTTTTCCTTTTCTTCCTCTAAAATTAATAAATATTATTTTATTATTTTAAGTATTATTTTATTAATTTTTTTTAGGAGGCCCATTTTAGTTGAAATTTACTCTAATGGTTTAACCATAGTTCAAAATGAAAAAGAGTGGAAAGACCAATAGGGCAGAACCCTCAGACTTAACCTGGGTAAAAAAATTTCAAGATTGTGCACAGTTTTTTGCAGAAGCGGGATGGTTAGTCTTCTTAGAAAAGATTGAAGGTTATCATTCAGAGGTTTATTACAATTTTTCTCAATGTTTAGACAAGGATATAGTGTCTTTTGACACCTTGAAGTTCAAATTAACCAGGGAATTACTAGCTGAAGCAACAGGGATTCTGGATGAGGGAGAGTTCAGGTTCAAAAAGGTGCCTTTCACCTTTGATTCTCAGAGATATTCGCTTCTTGATGTAGTTGCAGACTGGGGAAAAGGTGTTCCAAT
Organism: Pseudotsuga menziesii; assembly: GCA_001517045.1. Classification (NCBI taxonomy): domain Eukaryota; kingdom Viridiplantae; phylum Streptophyta; class Pinopsida; order Pinales; family Pinaceae; genus Pseudotsuga; species Pseudotsuga menziesii. The sequence goes on along the minus strand of LPNX010704943.1, from coordinate 173,023 downwards.
TCAAAACTTTAAACTTGAGTGTATTGATCCTATTAAAGTCTTGCAAAGCTATGTCACCTGTGAGGGTAGATTTGTTTTTGTTTTCAAATATCATTTTAGATTCCTTCAACACCTTAGTCATGAATCTAAAATGAACCTTCCTTTCTTCTTTTTTAAAATCTTACAGAAGATGTCATGTAGGGTGAGAGAGCACCAGGACCATACAAAACAATTATTTTTTCACCATGGGCTCATAAAGCTCATCATAAGTAGTGTATTGCATAAAAGGGAAAAGACATGGGAGCACTTCATATTTTGGTTAGGTTTGAAGACTAATTAGGAGGAACAGTCTCAAAGAAGACAAGTAGATAAAGGTCAAACTCTGATTAAGAAGCTTAGAAAAAAGGTAACAGTTAAAGATGAAGAAAAGGATAAACCAGGAGAAGCTTCAAATCAGGAAAATGAAAACTTTGAGTTTGGACTGTGAGTTAATGATGAGGAAAGCAAAGTTTCACAGTCAGAGATGAAAGAAGCTGAGCCTGTTGAAGAAGTTTTACCTATATAATCAATTCAAGATGTAAAAGAAGATATTGAGGAGCAAAAGCAAAGCCCTATTACAATACTATCATAACAGGATGAAAAATACTTATTTGATGAGGCTAGAATTCCTGTTACTAGTAAAGCTAGGGTTTGTGCTAAGAAATAAATTCACACTCATTGTGATGAGGAAACAGTGTCAAGAAGAAAAAAAATGAAAGTTGTTGAATTTGCCTCAATAACTCATCAAGGAAAGGCTTTGAAGATGTTGGGAGAGGTTGCAGCAGTCTGGAGACCTAAGACAAGGTCGATGAACAAACTTAGGTTAAACATGAAAAAGCTACTGAATCCCAAATTGGCTAAAGAAAAGGTTACAGTAATAGAGGATTCATCATATGAAGAGAAATTGGATGATAGTGAAGATGGCAATAAAGGTAAAAAACTAATAGAATCAAAAGAAAAAATTGTCTTCACTGATACTAAGATTTCTGATATTTTTTTGGAGATTCGAAATCAGATGTTTCAAGAACAACAACAAAATGAGGTAAAGAGTTCTTGTCTACAGAAAAAGGAGATGGTTGAATAAGAAGTTCACCACAATTATGAAAATGAAGAACATCCAAAGCTTCCTGTGACCTCCATAGAGCTTATGAAAGAGGATGAAGAAATCTATAAGAAAATGAAAATCCCATGGACACAAGGAATGGAAACAATATCAGAAGACAAATGTATTGATTCTGAAAAAGAAAACCTACAAAGAAGCATTAAACAATACAAGTCTCAATTGAATATATGCATGAATCAAATGATGGATTAGTTACTGCAAACAGGAAACTTAGAGAATATTTGGAAGAAGTTAACAGCCATTACTAGGATTTGATTACAGTTTCAAGAGAAGCACTTCAAAGGAAAAGGAAAACAGAGAATCAGTTCACAGAGTTAAAGCAAACCATCCACGAGCTGCAACAACAGAATGAGGAGCTAACAAGGAGGGTTGTAGACTTGGAGACAGATCAATTGAAAGCGAGAAGGAAAGCTCAGGCCTTGGAGGGAATTGCTTTACTAGCTGAAGCGGCTACAGATTTGTAAACTTAGTCAAGAAAGTGAGTTATTAGTTAAGTTTGAAAAGTTATTTTATTTTTGTATAATGATAGTTTAGATTGAAATATTCAGTAAATAGCCCAAAAGCGGTTAGGGTTCAGTTATTCTATTGATTTTGAAGGAATAGGATAAATGTAAGTCTGAAAGAAGACAATGGGTTCAATTTTTTGCTGATAAGGGGAGGCTATCAGGATTTGTTTATGAGCTAAGTAAAGACTCTTATGTTTTTTTTTAGGACTGAACTATGAAATAAATGCACTATATGCCCTTCCGATTATCGACTGGTTTTATTTATAATTTGTGTTAATTACTCAGTTGGTATATCTATTTCCCGATTAATGTTTTTATGCTTGAAATGCTTGCTAACTATGGGTGAAACTTAGTATTGTGTTTTCTGTTGGATTATGGTTTTATGTTATGCATCTCAGTCATTCAAATGCTCATGATTTAGTGTTTACTTTGGGTTTATGAATGTTTTCCCTCTTGTCTTCAAACTGCTCAACCAAAAAACCTTGAAAACCCTAGAAAACCCTATTTTATTTTATTGTGATTATTGAGATTGTGTTGGCTTATTTTCTTGTAGTCTGGGAACAGTTTCTGGCACTAGGACTTTTTAATGAAGAATGTTGTTCATTACTTTGTAATGTAGTTAAAGTGTAACTTGGCAAGAATGCAATGACAATGTGGTGCATGGGGGGCATGGATGTTCCAAAATTTATGGCAATTGTGTTTCTTGCACATAAACACAAATTCCATATATTGTTGCATTGCTTACAACCTTAGTGTCTAGGAATAGACTACTGTGCCTCATCCACGGGGATTTGAACTGGGTGTGGAACTTGCCAAATGGCCAAAAACATTCACAACTAGTTTATCTAACCTTGGGATGCCCCACTCCTGTGGTTTTTGGGGGAATGGTTCTGTAGGAACTCTCACACTCGTTCCCTCTTCTGCTCCAATACAATGCTCTTGCAAACTTGATTCTTCCTTTTACAATTTCAAGCCATCTTTGGAGTTGAAGAGATTGGATTATTAGACTAAGATTTGTCTATATATATCTCTACATTGAAAATTGTAGTCATGTCTTTTCAGGAGAAATGAAAGTACTCACACCATCATTTCTCTGATCATCGTATCACACTATGTCCTAGAATGTCTGAAAAATGTGTAAAATCTAGGGAATGAAATACTAAAAGAACTGTACTTACAACTTTGGCATTTCTTGTAAGGTATATTTTTCTCAAATCTCATGAGTTTCCTTTAAAATAGCAGTCAATCCTTTCAAATGTAGTTGGAGGCTGGAGTCTGTACTGATGATCAATTTGTGGGCTTACTTGTAGAAAAATATGCATACAAGATTTCTAATCTTCGGGGACAGGATTGGTTTGGCCCTTCGAAAAGATAAATTACTGTTTGGTTCACTGATGAAGACTTCACACATCACAATGGAGAACATGAGCATTACAATTTGCAATGAAATTTCTTCTTGTAGAATATGATGTGGAATAGAGGTTTTATGCACATGGAAGTGGCCAAGGGGCAATGTAGTGCAATATCTCTTGCCATTCTTATTTGAATGTGCAAAAAGATACCAAAGTTATCCTCAAAAAATTATGGTGAACTCTATCATTAATATATTGTTTGTAGGGGCATTAAAAGGTATCACTTTGGGTAAATCCTACCCTCTCAATTCCTGGATTATCTTTTATAATGAAGTGGATAAGATCGAGGAAACATTTTTACAGGATTTGGTGATGTTACTTGCAGTGTTGTTAAATGATAGTAGTGTTTGGAGAAAGGAAGATACTTCCCTCTTACTATATTATTTCCTAAAAAAGGAGTTTCAAAATGCATCTATTGTTAATAGATTTACAAATATTATACCACATATTTTCCAAATCCTTGTTCTAATGGTGTGAAAGAGAATTGGGAACTCACAGGAAATCAATCAAGACTTTTCTTTGGAAGAAGTGAATACACGAAACATGCAAGAGGGCACATGCCAATGGCTGCAAAGAGATCTTTCTGGACCACCCTTAATATTATGTTAAATGGAGCAAGCAGGTGAATGGAAACTTTTATTGGCAAATAATTGTTAATTTGATTGGCGACTTGTATGAAGTAAGTGAACTTCTATTGCTTATGATAGTAATTGGATTCATTTACAGAATAGAGAAATGGTAGCTCAGAAAAAAAGTGGAGTTGTTGTTGAACTTTAGTAGATAACATGTGCTCTTTTGTTAGAAAAGGCTACCTCGTCAGACCTTAAATGAATTTTTTGTTTTGGATATGGAAAAGCTTCCCTTTCCATAGCTAACATGATTTTTTGTTGTGAGGAAAAGCTCCATTGTCATACCTTAAATGATATGTTTTGGTGGAAAAAGGCTACCTTTTCATACATGAAATGCAAGAAAATGTATCTGTGATCCCATGTTGTAATTCCCATGTCAATTTTCTATGATTCCTGATCATAGCTTTAGATGATGCATGCTAGGATATAGTTTTATATAAAATGTGGAAGGGTTTCTTTTTATTTGTGTGGAATTTAAATGTCCGAACTGTCTTTTTCCAGTGAAAAAAGCTTAATTTTATTAATAGATAACAAAAATACATTCTACAGAAGAGGCTTGTTTCTAAGCCTTTTCAAAATACTTCTTTTCATCTCAAACAGTTTGTCCCATAGATGGTCCCAAAATCCCATACACAGGTTTATAGCCATATCACCAAAACAATAAATTCCTTGATCTGATAGAAACCAAAAATCTGTATATCCATCAAGCTCTTCCATGCCGAGAATCACTGATTTGAGTTTCACATCTCTGAAAATTGCTGAAAGTTTCGATCAAAATTCAGTCTAACTAAATAGGGCCAAATCATCTATGAACTCTAGTAGTAAATGTGGTAGCTCTCACATATGCACTTGTTTATTTATGGAAGTTATTTCCTTTTTACCCTCAAGTTGCATAATCAAATCATAAGATGACTAGTATTTTTGTGTATCTTATACCAAATAGAGATATTGTATAGGGGAACCTTGTAGCTAAAAACATGATCTCCTAAATTTATGCAAGTTTATTGCTTGTTAAGACAAATAGGTGAATGAATACACATGTTTTTTTTTTTAAATGAAAATACGATTGTTGATTAAGATCATGAAACTTCAATGAAGGTTCAAGATTTATATCAAATACATGATTTCTTTGTTCTCTGAGATTTGTTTTAAACTCACTATATTTGATATTCCCAAGGAATAAATAAAAATATACATTTGACTAGTCCTGCGAGGACTCAAGTGTGTTGGATACTGTTTTGTTGTCCATCATTCAAAAACAAAGAAATTTAAGAAAACTATTAAAAGTGTTCCTTACATATTCTCTAGGATACTCAATTTCTCATCAATACAGAATCATCAAAAGATTCCTAATATATAAACCAGAAATACAACAAGATGAGCATAACCAGTGTCTACATCCCTCAGCTATGACTCCGAGCTAATCTGCCATTAAGTGGTTGTTGGTACAAGTCTTTTCTGAATCATATAGGAAGTGACTAACAACAAAGTATATTTAGAAAGCTTGTTTGCCATTGAGTTGAAATCACATATCTTGAATCACATAGACTTGGAGCAGGCTCAATTGGGTCTTGGGCACAGTTACAATAGAGTCAACGTGAAATTCAATGTCGATAGAGTGGATAACATGGTTATACAGGCTATTAGTCTTCTCGATACCTTGGAGAAGGACATCAACACCTTTTGCAAGAGAGTAAGGTATTGAAAGTTTAAACTTAGTTTTTTTTTTGGGGGGGGGTTTATATGAAACAACATTTAAGATAGTTCAGTCAGGGTCAATTCTAACAGCTGTCTTTTATACAAGGAAAAATCTCAGAATAGTGGTGAGGTACCATTACTGGAACATGCCCCAACCATGGGAACATACTCAACATACTTGTTTTCTGTAGGCTTGCAATCCATGACTGAGGGGGAATTGACCGCAAACAATGAACCATGTTGCTTAGAAAAATTTGACAAAATTGGCAGCTCTTTAGTGTTTTCTCTCAAATCCATCACTAACTATTCAGAAACTTGCTGATTCTTCTTGCATGTAATCTCAAACTCAGGTTTGTTCTCACTTGTATTCTTAAACTCACCTCCCAAAATTTCTGACAATTTTGAATGTAAAGACTCTCTCTTTGAGCCCTTTGACACACTCCACATATTAACCTCTACTCGATCATCTGAGGTGCTTGTCAACTCACCAATGTCTGGTCTAAACAAATTTTTTTCAGTGGTCAAATTCTAAGCTGAAACCATGTGGGGATAAGTGAAATCTTTGTAATTTTTTTTAAATGCATCAGCAGGCATCGCTTTTCTAACGTTATTCCAACACTCCGGTAAACCCATCTGACTACCGTGTCATGACTACGACACTTCCGCCCATCAGACGACCGATAGTTCAAGTGTCGGAATGCGACAGAAGGCCGACTCTTCTAGTGTCGGAGGGCATAGGATTTCAGACACTTTCTATATAAAAAGATCGACAACACTGCCATTCCTCTGACAGTTCTGTCCACCGGAAGGCTGATGTTTCAAGGGTTGGAGGACGTCAGATTTTCGACGGTTTATGCAATTTTGGTTGGCACTTTGAAAGGAAAAATGGTCGAATATGTGCCACAATGGTATGCCAGATCTTCGACCCACATTAGTAAAATGTCGAAGATCTGATTTTACGCCACCGATGCCAAATGAAAGTGTATGTGTCGAAAATGCGACAGAGAAGTGTCAAATTTCAGACTTGCAAGGTGTCGGATTTTGGGTTGAAATTATATTGTGCCTATGATTCTTTCTTCAAGGAGAAAGGAAATTATCACTGGAAAGACTATGATAATATCTTTATGGAGGTTCAACAATGTGTTCTTCTTTTCCTTCTTCTTTCAGGATGTTAGCCCGTTTGCAATAAAAAATTTCTTAAATTTACTGGTTGAATGAGTAGGATATTTATGTAGGATTCCTACCATCGTGTCTGAAGTAAAGCTTCATTGATTGCTTTATGCTCTTTTATTTCGTTCATATTATCATCCTTGAAGGTTTGTAAGTCTGCTTGCAGACTCTATATGGTTTTTAGTATATAAGAATTTATTTCAACCACCAGTTCTCCTTCCCGTGTGGAGGTATTTAGATTTCCTTTCCAGCTGTTGTCTTCTTCTGTATTAATGATCTGAATTGTTCTTTAATCCTGTGATAAAAATATTTAGTAACAAACAATTTATGTTAGATAACAAAATTTAAGAATACAGTTTCGAAATGTTTTATTTTTGCAACGAATGTTTTGGTAGCGCCCATTAGGTCTCTTCGTGTTTGAATGTGGGCTCTAATACTACTTGTAATTTCTCTAAAATTCATAATTAAAAAAAAATTGTAGGCTAATTAAATACTAAATTCAAGGATATCGTTAAAACTTCTGCAGAATAAAACTTGGTTGTATACTGATCCTAAGTGTCGTAAGTTGTTTTCCCTCTATGTGTTTACTGTCTTATGAAGATGTTTTGCATGATGTTGTTATGTTCCTTTGACTTGTTGGTATGTTTACATTTTTATGTCTATTAGTTGCGGACATTTGTCGACGCTTACATTATGTTTTGCTTTACTTTTATTTTATGTGTCTTTCAATTCGTTTATGGTTTATTAATAATCGGCTCACTTACGTCTATATGTCAAGGGGTGGAGTGGTGGGGTTTTATCCCTCAAGGGACCACATGGAAAGGTAAGGATTCATATTTCTAAGGGTATTACTTAGTTCATCATGAACTAATGAAGGCTCATACTTCTCTTGTGCGGGTTATTTCGTCGGTGAACTTTTCCATATGATCGCAGTGACAAAAAAACCTACATATACAATAAACTATTCCTACACTACACTATTCCTGTGCATAACTGTGTCAAAAAGGAACTAAATTTCTAGGCCTAAAATACACCTAAATCCTATGGTAATAAGGTTTATGATATTTATAATTATGCATGTTTATAAACTTAATTGTACAAGCTATATGCTAAGGCTTCAAACCTTAGATGCTTTATAATATAAGTTTGGAACTATATCGTATAATGGGTTTATGTTTCTGGCATAAAAGTATGCCATCAAAACTTTGGGATAGTATGAAGCTAGAGGATTAAGACCTATGTGATGTTGTTGAGTATGCAATGGTTCATTTGACATGAACAAAGACTTTAGAAATTTGGGTTTTGATTTATATGATAGTGATGGACATGATTTATTGTACCTTTGGAAGCGTAGGTACAATGCCACAAGCAATGTGTAGGGTTTGTAAGTGGTTCATTTGGATGTTTTTGTTATGGTGGAGGTTAGGGTGGTCTCATGTTCCTGGTGTAAGTTTCACTTCTCAGTGTTGCGCTACGAGAAAGCTTCCACGCTCTTGGACAGGTATGCATCGCCTTGATCTACACTTCTATTGTTTGTTTGGTTTTTGAGTTTTGCAATGCATACTTCGAATACTTGTTTTGGGGATATGCAGGTGACAGGGCGTGGATTCTATGCATGGGTTCGGTAGTTTCGTAGGTTGTAGGTGCAACCAATTTTCGGATAAGCCCCAAATTTGGCAAATGTGCTACCCTCATTGTGTGTTTTAGCACAGGATCTGGGTTTATGGGAAAAACATTGTCGAGTCATTTCATTGTTTGGTATTTGGATATAAATCTGGGAATTCATATGCGACTGTGTATCCTTTCATGGCTCGACACTATGTAAATTTTGTATATGTAAATACTGTTAATATCTTGGCTTGGATATGTGTATAAATTTATCATTTTGAACAATATGTATTTGGTTTTATTAAATCTTAATGGGAAATCTGTTTGGTAACGACCTTGTGCTTCTTTTTAAGATGCATTTTAAATGAATTTATAGTGTCACTACTTACAATGGAACCATGGATGATTTAACTATTTAGTTTATGCAATTTATTCTTATGGTAGCAGCATGTGGTAAAAACGTGGATGCATGAGTTTATTTAGTAATGTTGCTATGTTTACCTTAAGCTGTAAGCATGAAGATTGTCTCAGCTCTTAGGGTGGATTCACAGCCTGGTTTTATTTTATCAAAATGTATTTTATGTTTTTGGTTTGTGACTTATGCATTTGTTTTATAAGGAAAAGAGTGTAGCTCTTATTGGCATCATTTATATAGTTGGTTATTTCGGAACCTTTTTAGGAATCCTGGGAGGTGAAACCCTTACTGTATGATTCATAGTGTTTTATTTTGTTTGTTGGAGCCTATAGGACTTGATCTTGGGATGAAATATAATTGATGGGCTCGTGGTTTGATAATGTGAGTTCATGGTTTAGTTAATGAGATTCCACTAGGGTGATGTAGGGAATGACTCTCTATTTGAAGTTATTAAATATGTAATTGGTTTGTTTAATTCACTGTTAACGTTTGGTTTGTAGTTTATGAAATGAATATATATAGATCTACAGCCAATCCTGGACAGGATTTGATGGCTATGCTAGTTAAATGATTCTTGGAGATGTTTTATGTTTCCATAACATTGTTTGGATATGATTATTATGCTTAATTGTTTCTTTGTTTTAAAGCTCTTGGTCTTTTTGTTTAGGGTGAATTTGATGGCTATGTTTTTGTTCACAGTATGGATTACAACGTTTATTTAATGCGTTGGTTAGTATAAGTACTAATGTTTATAAATTATTATGAGAAAGATAATAAAAATGTTTGCGCTGGAAATATGAAACCTGATAGCATTCTTGATTTGGTTTGATGTTTAATAGATTTGATCTCAAATTTGTTGGTTTCTCTAAATGCAATTATTAGTTGTTTTTAAATGTTTTGGACATGGTTTAAATTAATGAGCTCAAAGATGGGATCTTTGGTCTAAATTAATGAGCTCAAAGATGGGATCTATAGTTTGTATATTTATAATATATAAATGGTTTATTTTAATGTTTCGATGCAGAGTTTCTAATAATGTTTTAGTTTTAAATTACTATTAGGGTTTACTTTACCTAGATTTATGAAATTTCTAGTTTAACTTTACATTAATGTTTAAGGAGAATCCAGTAGCTAGTTATCTTAATAAACATGGTTTAAATCTAAGATATACTTGTTTGAAAATTTAGATCAATTCTACGAGAATTTAAACTATAAATTCCTAACTAGGAAATAATGGCTAAGTTTAAGTTTAAGCAAATAAATCAACCTATAATATAAAATTTATCCGTTGAGTTTATACAGAAATAGTTCATACTAAGTTTCTATAAACAAAAGGAAACCTAGTTGAAGGATGCATTCAATGTGCAAATTTCTAATGAAGATTATAAACCATACTGAGTAAAATCTAAGAACTTAGAGAAGTTAAAAAAAAATCATACGTGCAATTTGTAGTTTATTAATGGCTAGAACCCTGCACACTTCAACACACTGAATTAATAAGAACTAGGAAATTCTGACCTCAAATCTATGTAACCAAAAACTTGGGAACTACCATGTTTCACCCAACCATAACCGGAATCCGTTGTTGGTTTCAATATGGATCCCCCTGAGCTGGTTCCAACATGCAAGTAGTCAATAGTTTCTAAAGGTAAAGCTTCACCTATGTAGATTGAACCATCTTGCTTTTCTTTTGGAAATTCTCTCCCAAAATGATTAAGAAAATAACGATGAGCCAATAGAATGGGATCTCCAAGTCTTTTCTTGGCTTGAGTGTTTATAGACAAAATTTAAGAAGAAGGGAAGTTAAACTTCAGTTAAATCAAGAATCATTTATTTTCTTGAAATAATCTTTTAATTGATTTATGTAGAGTTTAATAACTTATTATATTTAACTTAAGAACTCTTTTACTAGTTCCTACTTTAACTCTTTTATGATTAAATATTTATTTAATTAATTTTCATAAATAGTAACATATAGATTCTTTATTAATTATTATAGTTATTATTATTCCCTTATATTTAATATTACACCGAAGGTGTTATTAAGGGGAAGGTTTTGTTGGTCTGTGACTCCCTATGAGTAGCGGGACCTATCCACCACTTAAAAGCTTTTAATTATAGAACTTATTATTGTGTGAGCTAGCCACTGCTCTCATCACGAGCGTCGAAGGTCCAAACACCCCTACCCAATCCAATCCAGCGCCCAGACCACCAACACCTCCCAATCCAGTGTCGAGACCACCATTTCTCATAGTACCTCCCAGATCAAAGCCCCGTCCAAGACCACCTTGACCAATCAATGCCGCATTTCCACTGACCATCTTCATATTTGTGGCATAAGCAGCAACAGCCTCTGCGGTTTCCTGATCGTTGGGAAGCTGTTGCTTCTGTTAATGTTGCTGCTGAGCAGGCGGCTGCATTTCTGCAGTGATTATTAATCCAGTGAGTTTGCTACTACTAATGTTTGAAGGCATCTAGATTCACCATATCCTTAGTGGCATGATTACGAATGCAGACACACCCTTGCTCCACTCTTATTATTACCCACTTCTAGATTCCTATGCCCTCTTTCCCTGAATCCAAGCCCAAGTGAATCGCCAATACCTAGTCTATTATCACCATTTCTTTCTACGAAATTTGCATGGAATTCCCCCTCTAAAGCCTTCAGAAACGCCTCAAATGACTATTGCGCTGCCCCTGTTCTAAATCCTCTCTCACTCTCACGACGCCTGCTTTCACTAAGAAATCTTTCAACGTGACAATGTCACATCTCCAAAAGTCGCTACCTGGCCTAACCTGCAGGTGCATTCCCATTCACATCACTGCTTTCCTTGTGAATCTCTCTCCCACATCATCCATAGTCCTCCTACTCAGAGTCCTGGGCAGGGTCAATGACCCCTGTCTATGCAAACTACCCACCCTCTGAAGATTAACCCAGTTCCCCCCTTCTACTACCCCCATTGTTGCAGCCACAGCCTGACTTTCCTCTGGATTTCCTTTGAAATCCATATATTCTTAAGAAACTCATCCATATTCATGGACCCAAAATTCTTCTTAAGAAACTCATCCATATTCATGGACCCAGAATTCTTCCTGTCTCACCAAGCCTATTCTGAAACTCATCTAGTGTCAACGAATATATAGAACCCTGTCTACCCAATGGAAAACCTGCCATCTTTGGTCCGCCTTGAAGAGAAGGGGTCATTGCACTATGGGATGATACCATTACACCAGACTGATGCCAAATATCGATTGCAAACTCAATTACACCCACTGTTTTAGCAATCTGAATAACAACAGCTACCAACAAACTAAAACACCCATTTCTCTACTGCAAAACTTCAAGCATTTCAATGCACCTGATAAAGTACCAGATCTGAAGTACCCCGATGTGTAGATCAGAGCCTAAATATAAAAATCTTGGGACTCGAACTCTTCACATCACCTGTCAAAGCTTTATAAATCCAGCACCCCATCTACGAAATCTCCGAGATATCTGCAAATATCCGTAATTCTGTGGTCAGCTCGAGCTTGGAATTCAGCACGACCACCATGAGCGAGTATTAATTCCCCATAAAATATCTGAATAGCCACCACGACCACCTATCATATTAAAACATTACAGCAATACAAAAATAAAGAAACAAAAACCATTACAATCCAGTTAGTTTTTCTGCATCACGAGAAACAGTACAATACAATCATCATCACCCTCAATTACAAAGACACACACCCACATGCATTTTTTTTCACAGTCTGCCCAGTGTGTGTAACATACCTTGCCATGAGTCACAAGAACAGCTGCAATTTCCCCTCTCGATAACTCCCCTGGATTCGATCATCGGATCTTTGAGTGCCAGCCTTCCCTTCTCTAATAATTTCTAATCTCCCCGCTACGATCCCAGATAAAAACACACCCCTCCCCCTTCCTTCCTAAATTCCCCTTAGTTTTTTTTTAATTATCTATTAATCAATTTTCATCTTTCTTGATTACTCTTATTTAGTTTCTTGGTGACTTGGAACACCAATTATAATTTAAACGCTTATTGAATTCAATGACAAGTTCGTTGGGAAACGCTGCACATTGATCTTACTCCACCCGATTTATAGTTCATTGATATGGTATACAACCGATCGGTCTTACGTTTGTCACAATTACTTTGCGAACACCAACTCGTACAATCTCTGCATGCATGGGATTATTATATATAATCTACCAATTTGTTTGCATGCTCCCTTGTCACTGGAATTGTTCTCCGATCACCCCTGGATTTCTACCTGAATCATTACTCTCGTTATTCATTCACCTCAATACTAAGCAAAGGAACTCCACTCCCGATTCTAAGCACTAATAAACAATATTCAAACAATAGACTGGGAGATTAACGTGGAATTTATTATCGTAGAGCTGATATGCAAAACTATTCAGAAAACTTCCAATGCAATTGCGAAAGAGTGATTTACGATTCAATAACAAAATAGTCTACGTTCAGGGAAATCCTATACAAGTGCAGCATATGTGTGCTACATAAAATACAAAGCCGAAAGTACTGTATAATTATGCTAATAAGCATTTATATATTATTTCAGATTTTGGACTTAGTTGAGCCAATCAATAAGATTAACTTAATTATACAGAAGGGATTCATTTCATGGTAGTCCTATCTTATTATGCTTAAATAAATCTTGATTAAAGTATAGTTAAAGAAATTGGTTAAATTTGTTTTGGTTTTTTCAGATAGTCTTTGTTTTTTATTTATTATGCCTGCCTCAGGCAGGTATATTGTAATTGATCACAAGTCAAACTCTTTTGACTTTGGTGCTTTTTGAGGCAGCTATAAAGAATTAAAACATGTCTTAGGGGTTTGTAAAATATTTTTTTTAATTTTGTTAAAAAACTATTTTTGTAAACAGCTGATTGGTGGATAGGATGGATAGGAGATGATGTCAACTTTGGAATTTGGTATCTGGATTTGAGTTGACATGTGGAAACATGACATCATAATAGTACCATCGAAGCCAGCTGTCACTAAAGCTTCATTTAGGAGAAGTAGTTCCGCTAGTAATTGACCGTAACATGCTGCAGGATGCCAAGATATATATATTTACAGGGCTACCAAGATTTCGATTTCGAACTGACGAAGGTTAAGGGTCAAACATAACTCCACGTTTATAGGCACTCAGGTTCTCACAGTGTCTTGGGAAGTCTGCACCGGCTGCTGGCGAATTTTTTAATTGGTGAGATTTGCCCGCTCACAGTCAGAAAAAATAACAACTTATATTTTGTTTTTGAGTGCATGGAATGCAATTTGTACGAGTTAATGAAAGGCTGCGGCGACAATCCTTTTCGAGAATCTGAAGTGCAGAACTGGTTCTTCCAACTGTTTGAAGCTATCGCGTATATGCATCAACAAGGATATTTTCATCGCGATCTTAAACCTGAAAATCTGTTACTGAACAAATATGTTATCAAAATTGCTGATTTTGGTCAAGTGCGAGAGGTCTCCTCACAATCCCCCTTTACAGAATATGTTTCAACACGTTGGTATCGCGCTCCTGAAGTTATGCTCCGGTCGCCTTCGTATGGCTCAGCTATTGATATGTGGGCAATGGGTGTAATAATGGTAGAACTTTTTACCCTTCGTCCTCTTTTCCCCGGATCTTGTGAAGCAGATCAGATATTCAAAATATGCAGCGTAATTGGTAGCCCTAATCAGCAAACCTGGCCCCAAGGATTAAGGCTTGCAGCTTCATTGAAGTATTGACTTCCACAGTTCATTGACAGTCATGTAATTTCGGCTCTGATACCAACTGCAAGCCTCGGAGCCATTGATCTGATCGATTCACTTTGTTCCTGGGATCCAAACAAGAGGCCAACCGCAGCTGAATCACTTAAGCATCCATTTTTTTAGAGTCTAGGCCTGTCTATACAACAACCTCATCTCAGAGTAAAAGAACCGATCTCAACGCATCAAATTTCAGCTAATAAAAGTAAGAGAACCTATGCTGCCAAACCTTGTTGGCAGAAATTGGAAATGCCGTCTCATATGAAAAACTCCGATCACCCCTCTGATGCAAAGAAACATCAGTCTTTGTATACGACACCACAACGGAGAGTAGCTATAGCTATGGAAAGACATGGCCCAAATGAGGTGCAATGTGATAAAAGTAACGGCAAACAGGCATGTTATCGGTTTCCGAAGAATAATGAGGGACCTTCACCTGTCTATGAAAATACTGAAGGATTTAGCAGAAATCCTAATCGGTATGCCTCAAATAAGCAATCTGATCAATGTCAGGCTCCATGTAGTTCACTTAACAGTACATTAGCGAGAGGCAACATTAACGTAGATGGTTGGCGAAGGCGGTCTTCTTTTTTAACGATCATGTAACACATGTGGACGACGTTCTGGGTCTCATAGCCATGCAGATTCTGGGTACTCTTTGAAAGGAAATGCCTGAGAAAAATGTAAGGTAAAGAGGATTACTAACCTGGCTGAAAGGCAATGCCACTGGAAATAAGGCTATATTACTATTAGAGTAGTTTAGATCTGATCATTAACATCTGGCATAATTTCCAAGGACTATTTGGATCAAATCTTTGTTTTTCTTTCTTTTCTTTTTTGTCGCTCCTGTACATTAACATAAAGCATTTCTCGTTAAAATAAAGGCAAATTAAAGCAAACAAGGCGTATGACATGCATCGTTGGACATTAAAGCTCCGTTTCCTTCAATCCAGAAAATTGCTCCAGGATATTCCTTCATTTTTTGGTAAAACTATATCAATTAAGCATTTCGTGTGAGAAAAGAAAAAATGCAGTTTAAACAAAGATGTACAGTGTAAAATGTAAATGTACATCACTTTTCAAAAGCCCCTGAAAGTGCATTTTTACAGTTCGAACTTTTCATTGTTTGTTCAAATTCCACCAATTTTCCATTGTTTGTTCCAATTCCAGTTATATTTCTTGAAAGTGACAATTAAATAATCTATAAAATCAATAACAAAACATAAATTCCGGCAAATCTTTACCAAATAAATATTGGCCATACGTCAAAATATTTAACTAAAAAATATTTTTTTTCAATTTAAAATAATTAAATTTATTTTAAATTTAAATTATAAATTTATAATAAAATATAAATAAACTATTCTCACAACAATGAGATTAATTTATAGTTTTATAAGCTATTATTTCTCATTTCCTATTTATGCTAGTCTATAAAAAAAACTTACGTATTTGTATAACATTATAAATTTATAATAAATTATAAATAAACTATTCTCACAACAATGATATTAATTTATAGTCTTATAAGTTATTATTTCTCATTTCCTTTATGCTAGTCTATAAAGTAACTTGCATATTTTTATAACATAAGTCAAGAATATTACTAGAAGTATGTAAGGAAGCTTGAATATGCTTGTTTTATGCTACATTGCAATAACCTATATCGTATTTAAATGGACATTTTTTAATTCATTTTTGTTTTAATTTCTTTCAAATTGTAATTATATTTGTTTTATCATATATTTTTATAGCAAAATTATCCTATTGCTATATATTTTCAATCTCTTCTTAGAAGGCAGGTACTAAGCAACTTTGTTGCTTATTCCACTTGTTAAACAGTATTTGTTTTGTCTTTATATTAAGTCTAACAATCTGGTCTGAATAATAAATATAAAATTATATATTTTAGCCTTTGTGTAATAGCTAGCCATCTTCACAAAACTAAGTAGTTGATTATACCCATTAACATTCATTGGCCACATTGGCCACTTTACTTGCACACAATAAATATAAAATTATATATTTTAGCCTTTGTGTAATAGCTAGCCATCTTCACAAAACTAAGTAATTGATTATACCCATTAACATTCATTGGCCACTTTACTTGTAGCTGTGCAGGTAAATCATGAAAAATAAATCTAACCTGACATTTTAATTTAATTTCATATTTTAATTTAATTTCATCTAAGCAGGTTCACAACCATTTCGCAAAAACATTTTATGGTCAGATTAGTTTCATCTAGCATCGTTAACCTGAAACAGGTGTATTGTATGGGTTTGTTAATCTCTGTATAAACAGGTGTATTGTATGGGTTTGTTAATCTCTATATAATGGTACTTTTTCTTCGACTAAACTAAAAGTAACTTCCAGCAACGTGTAAAACATAGTTTAACAAATTCAAACGCCTAGTACAATACTTCAAAGAAGGTTTCTTAGAGAAGAGCAGGAAACTTACAAATATCCTGCCGGTTGAGTTAAGGATTCCACTAACACCTGATGCATAGTTCACTCCGTGCAATATAGCAGACCTCTTTGTAGACGGTGCCAGAAAAGGAGGGGAGTAGGATTTCAGTCCCAGTTCATCAGTTGCAACACTTAAATATTCTGTTTATATTATGAAATTCTCTCAACTCATGAAAGGTTGAATTCCCTCCTTTCAGTTTATGCTGGTTTTGGTTCTCTACTTCTGTTTATTTTTGTGTAGCTTTGGTTCTTTACTTTAGTCAGTTTTTTTGTGTTTCTTTTCTTGATGAATCTAGGTTTGTTGTTTTTTGTTTTTGATTTGGTGGATAGTCTCTTTCCCTTTGTTATTGGGTTGTAGTTGTCCTTTTTTTAACTGAAAATAATGAAAATGTTACATAGACTTTTGTATTTGGGACACTATTATTAATAAAAAAAAAATTCTGAACAAAAGGGACCTTCTCATGACATAAGTCCAAACTTTTCCACCACAAAAATGATCTTGAATATTTTAAATCATTATTTTAGTCTTTTTTTCTCTTAAATAATTTAAAACTATATATAGAAATTTTAATTATTGTGTGGCCAAATGTTTATAGCCCAATTTGTTAAATGTTATTAAATTTAAATAAAAAAAATTCACATGAAAAAACCATTAACTTGTTACTTCGTCATAATCATAATTAATTTAATCAAAATTACATAATAAGATTAGTACAGTCCTTGCTTTAAAAATATAACATATACAAGTTGTATACAAGTCTGATAACCAATACTAATAAAACAAGGCAGCTTAATATGCCTTAGAGAGGTCCCTCTTCACCATCCATGTGATTATCCAAAAATTCTTCAAAATAGATAGAGAATCCCTTCACGTGAACTCAGTGCTTTGTTTTTATAAATTATGTGACTGTGTATAGCAATGATCTAGGACTGCGGCCTAGTGTTGTCTTGCAAGCACCACATTGAAAAAATATACAT
The DNA here is from genome assembly GCA_001517045.1 of Pseudotsuga menziesii. Classification (NCBI taxonomy): domain Eukaryota; kingdom Viridiplantae; phylum Streptophyta; class Pinopsida; order Pinales; family Pinaceae; genus Pseudotsuga; species Pseudotsuga menziesii. The sequence continues at coordinate 155,213 of LPNX010704943.1, read as the reverse complement.
CCTTCTTTTTTCTTAAAAAATATGCATCTTCCTTCTTAGATAAAGTTGACTAACAAATGTGCATAATTATTATTTAAATTATCATATAGTTATATGAGAATCGATAGTGAGTTTTACTGAAAGATAATTTTTGAAATCATGGTATAGTTTTATAACTTTAATCTTACTACTCTTAACAATAAGGAGTTTCTATATCCTCAATACTACCCAAAAAATCCTCTAAAAGTGTGGGTTTTATGGTGGTTTGAGGTATTGTCCATGGCTTTTAGTATCTAGAAGTTTCATTTATGATATAAGGCCTTTGTTTCATCTTTCTAAGTAATGGTCAAAGTATTGAGAACTATATATAGTACTGAAAACATCTAAATGACACCTATATCCTCACTCAAAGATGTATGATCCCCTAGATAGGTTTTGTGTAATGGTTTAATGCCTTTTCTAGGTCCTTTTAAGCCTTATAATATTAAGATACTAAGGCCCAAGTTTCCTCCCATTACCATGGTCATGGCCTTTAGACCCATCATGGGTACTCAAAGTGGAAAATCACCCTTCATCACACTCAAGTGTTATTGGGATCTACGTGTATGTTTTGGTCATGTAATTATGTGTGAAGAGAAAAGGTAAAAATAAATTGAATGGAATTGTTAAGTCTATTGAAACTTGTGTCCCATGTGGTACAATATGTGCAGAAGGAGGTTGAATTTTGCATCCATTACGTAAGGAAAACTAAGCAACAAGCTAAAAACTTGAAACAAAATATTTTATTCATGTGTCAACCTTATTTGGCCATTCAATGATATTCAATACATGAGATTATAAGAGGACCCAGGAAAATCGCCAACAGGAAAAATGGTGTCTCTTGTGCAAATTTTTATGTGCAGAAATGTTGATGTCTCTCATAGTTCAAGTTTCAATTTCAAAGGTATAGTCTCTCCACATCTTGGTCGGGTCTCAGTTTCAATGGTATAGTTCCTCCACGCCTAGGGGTTTCGAGGTTCTCTAAAGCTACCTAAAACTTCGAAAACTCCTATAACTATGCCCCTTGGATTTTTGAAATTTTTTGCTTTGTAAGATTTCATTGGAATTCAAAGGATCGAGGCTAAAACATTGACTTATTAAGCGAATGTTTTCAAATTTAAAAACTTTATGTACAAAATTCTTTGGGAGGAAACTTTTCACTTATGTGGCGATTTAATAGTTTGATGTAACTTATTTTCACTTATTTTCCTCAAATTTCTTTCATTTCATAAACTTATATTATCTACACACAAATTTCTATCATTTTTTGAAACATATAGAAGTTCTCTTCGGTGTTTCATTTCCCCCGTTTTGGGGGTATGCAAGTAGGCACTTACCCTTTTAATCATAACATATAAAGCTATATATATACATATATCATTGTTAATCATTTACTCTAGGCATCTTGTAGGATGATCCCCATCACATGGTACTTTTATTATCTTACAATAATTTCTTTTATTAAGGCCTTTAAGTAGAGATGGTCAACTAAGTTAGGCAGCTCTAAACCTCCTTGGATGTTGGGTTACATCGTAGATCGTGGTAGTTCTTTAGTACTTGATGAGAAGTAAAAATTAGAAATTTCATTTAATCAACTTAGAAATAAGTGAGATGAGGTCGATGTTTTATCATATTTGTTTTCACTCAACACAATTAATTTTTAGTAACTCTAGCATTATTCGAAGCCCACACTCAATGCTAAAAACTAGAAGTTACAATTAGTGCAATTCCAAAGCCTCTCTCTAAACACTAATGCTAGTATGTACTTCTATAATACACGTAGGGATACAATGGAAAAGGATTCGATGTTCCAAGGCTTATTCTCAACATCAATTTGGATTGCTCTAGGGATTATGCCCAACACTTCCAATTCTTATATTTCATCTACTTCAGAGCTTATGCTCAACAAAAGCATTTCACAACTCATGTGCTTCAGAGCTCGTGCTCAACACAAAAATCAAAACACTCATGTGCTTGAGAGCTCATTCTCAACACAAACATAAAATTACTCATGTGCTCCATATCTCGCACTCAACACAATCATCAAAACACTCACATGCTCCAGATATCATGCTCAACACAAATACCAAATTACTCATGTGCTCCAGAGCTCGCTCTCAACACAAACATAAAATCACTCATGTGCTTCAAGGTCCACGCCCAACACATACAATCACATACGTGCTAAATAAAACCGTTATGCATTAGATTACACCCAATATATCTAACAAATCATCATACTCATGTGCAGTGGGGTTTTACACCCAATATACAAAATGTAAACATCAAAGAAACATAACATGCAATGGTACTTATGCCCATTGGTGTTAGGTCAAAATTTAGGATATTAGAACTAGTCACCAACTGTCAACAACTGAAAACGTTTGGTGCTAACACTCCTAGTAGCTCTTAAATTGTAGGGATTTGTCTAGGAGGCACATAGACTAATGGATGAATGTGCAATCAACTGCAGTTAGCCTCAATCTGTGTTCCCCACACTCTAGTGACTGGTATATGTGGCTCCATCAGGACAAGTGGACCCAAGGGTACTAGTGGACTCAATAATAATTAAATGACTGCTAACTTAGGAAAATAGAATCTAATACACCAATTTGGACAAGGGAGGATTATAAATCCTAACAAACCCCCATAATCCTAACTTGGAAAACTACGATCCTTGGAAACAAAGCCAAAAGTCACCCATAAAAAATATAAAAGAATCAATAAATGTTACTTAAAAAACTAAGGAGATAGGGTAAAAACCTCATAGGAATCCCCCTGTTAAGATAAGCACTGAATCAGGAAAACAAGTTCTGAATAAAAAATTGTGAATTTTTTTTTGCAATTTGCAACACTATGCAGTAGCAAATTCAGTGTCTTGGTTCTTCTATGTAGCAGCATCCTTAGATTGTGCATGTGAACCTCTGAATCCAAACTAAATCATTATTTTGGAGGAATATTTCTCTTTGGAAGAAGAATAAAATGATCAATTCAATTAGAAATATAGACATCTGCAAGATGAAAACTGGACCCATGTAGAGCAACTAAAATCAACTAATGAGAGAGAAAAAGTTCTTGAGAATTCGAACCATGTGATGAAAACCCAAGAAAGTGATATATTGCAAACTTGAACATCAAAACATGTGTGGTAACATCAGATCCAAGTGTTAGGAGCAAGTGTCGAGGAAAATGCATAATGTCTCCATCTTTACTAGTTCTGTGAGGAGATGGGCATGTGATCAAATACAAATATAGAGAAGCTCTAGGTGTGTGGAGTGATAATTCTCGAGCTCCATAATCGGATATAGCCTCATAAATAACCAATGATTCAAAAAATATAGTATAAACAAACTCATAAGAAGAACTAACATCAAATCTCGAGCAGTAAGTTTGAAGTTGACTTGCGATACTTGATTCTTCACACCAAAATTGATGAGAACAACTGCAAGCATTACTGAAATATCTTGAAACTTAAAAAATTAACCAAATAATATCATATAATATCCAAATAAGTTCATATCAGATCCAAGAGTGCGGATCAAATCCAAGTTCTTCACCAAGATGGTAGATGTACAATTTTCTCCTTCTTCAAAACTCTAAGTATTGGTGCATTCAATCATGTAGGAATTTCTTGGAAGCTCAAGATCAATGAGAGTGAATGCATCACTCCTAAATTATGATATTGTTAACGAAAAAATTTTCTTAACTAGCTCTACATAGCCTAAACTATATGCAGACATCATTTTCCTATCTTTCTTCCCTCATTTTTGACCTCCACACCTATGGTTTAACCTTAGTCTCTCTCAAAAAGCTCCAAAAACATTAGAAAGGGCCTAAAAACCCATAATAGGGCATAAAAAATCATAAAAGGGATTAAAGGACCAAAAAAGAGCTAAAACACTGAAAAGTGGCTAAACCCCCTAAATAGGGTTTAAAACCCTAAATAGGGTTCCAAATCCCTAAAAGAGAGATAAGGCAAAAAAACCATTATAAAAATAGGGTGGAGGTCCCCATCAACAAGATTCTCATGCCCTTTTTCCATTATTCAAATTAGTGAGTACATTGAGAACCCACTCTTCTCAAAATACTCACACCATCCAACAATCATTTGATAGTCACACCATTCCCCATCCCATATGTTGAGGCATCCTCCGTACCTTTTAGCGTGTGGAGGGAGGACCCATATCCAAATATCACGGCACGGTGGCCCATTTTCAAACAAAGGGTGTAATTTTCTTGGTTTTATTTTAAGTTTTAGAATAGTCGCCATTATTTGTTTATTATTACTATCGTTCTTTGTTTACTGTAGTTTTGTTTCCATTTGAACTCTACCCTTTTTTCCCTTTGACGGAAGTGAGGTGATTTTGCACGTAGTTAGGGGAAAACCTGCCTACAGTTTTGGTGACTCCGCTAGTTGATCCCATAGGATCCCTTATATTGCAAATTTTCCTTTAAAACCATCTTTGATGGGGCCCTCATGAGGTCAATCTAAGTCTGTACAACCACAGTTCCTGTCTGTGTCGATCACTGTGACTGTGTTTTTTAATTTTTCCAGTTTTCGACCCAGATCATTTCTTTCGGGCTAAAAATACCAACCCATTCGCTACTTTTGAGTTGAAACCAGCAACCCAGTCATGACTTCAGTCCTGAAAGGCACGACTTGCCCCCCAAGGAACAGTTGTTGCTATTTTTTTCCTCAGAGGTGATCTAGTTGCTACCGTGTGGACTATTTCTGTGACTCAATTGCCTCTGTCTAGCAGTTAGAAGCAACATCTCTATTTCTCAACCAGTTTTACATTTGTTTTCCTGTCTGGATGACCCATTCGCCATTGGTTGATTTTTAAATGAAAATATTCATGTTTCTATGTTAGTTTCTACAAGTTATTTTCTGTTTTTAATTATTAAAACAATGGGAATTAACATTCTTACTTAGCCCCTCCTCCTCTACTTGTTCATCACCCTTTGGGGTCTTTTGAGATAAGAAGGGGAGTTAAGTAATATTAGTAATAGGAATCTTCTTTTTTCAATTGTTCTTGTCCATTTAAAACAAGTGACCTTGGCAGCTAGAGGGAATGGAAGTCTTTGGGGGTTTCACGGCATTCACATCCTCCCTATTGAGCACTGGGAATTTGAGGAATGATCGGTGAACTACGGGTGGACTTATTTCCACTTTGATGAGAGCCCAACACTCCTTCTTGGATTTGAGGGATACAAAGTGGGGTAGTCACACTATTGATTCACAACAAGTCACAGTTAGTTTTCCATCATTACAGTTTAGATTGCACTTTTAATTTGGTTTATTTTTTCAACTCTATTTTGATCCAAGCCCTTTGCTTGATCTTTGCAGAGAAACCAATATTATTTTCTCATTGGATAATTTAAAAAAGTAAAAATAGAAATCTCATACACAAAGTGCACACTTTCACACCATATAATCCAACAAAACTCGGTTCATGACCCCGACCGAACCATAAAAGTAACCAATTTACTTAATCAAATCTTGCAGTTTGAGGACATAAGGCTTAACTACTATAACTATGGGAAGTGCTCGGGATTTTCCATAAAACTCATTCTTAGTAGAACCATAGGAACCCCAAAGTAGTTGGTCAATGTGAGGAATTGCTAAGTGAAATGGGCAATGACCCCTTTCGATTGACTAGATGCACCCTTGTGACGAAAAATCCAAGCATTGTCTTATGGAAGTCTTGGTGGTCGTGTGACCAACTGCGGACCAACTGCGGACCAATAGGAAGCCGTTTAAACTGGGGTCCAAAATTCATTACAGGTTACTACCATAATCCACCATTGATCCACTACGTTCCTCCTCACAACGTAGAGGACAAACTCCTCAGTTTGGGTCTTCAGACCGTCACTGTCGAGGCCCTCCTCAACAACCTTCCTTGCCTTCAAAAGGCCACATGACCTATGATTTCGACTTAGATTCCTATCAATCTGAGGCAAACATATTCACTACACCATCTAGCCCCATGGCTAGCACAAATACCGATCCCTTCTTCAGAGGGATGGTTGGTAGTGGACCCATTTCCTTGCCTCAAATCATTACCAACATCCCTATCAATGGTCCCAAAAGCATTACGCATGTGGCTATAGGTGCTCCACCTATTAGTGGTCACCCTACAATAGCTCCAACAATTCCAATAGTTCCACCGTACATACCTAGGGCTAGTTGTGCTTCCAACATTGTCTCGACTATCCCCGTTGTTGGAATTAAAGATCAAGTGCTCCCAGCCATGCATAGACATCACTCTCTTGGAAACTTCGATGCCATTTCTAGTCCCTTTCGCACCAATTGTGGGTCTAACGTCTCATTCATGGCATGCCTCAACTTGTAGGATTTGGCTTGGTTAACCAATGACCCAATCAATCATAAACCCCATTGGCCTCCCATTCTAACCAAACTCTCTTCAGACATTCCCATGTTTGAAGGAAAGGTAGGTGATTTCCCCCCAAACAACATCATGTAGTTTCATCTATGGTTCTCGTCAAAAAGCATAGTGGACGATTCGATCAAACTTAGGTTGTTCTAGTGCACCCTCACAAGCACCGCATACAAATTGTATATTGAGCTACCTCAAGCCTCTTACTTTGATTTTACTTCACTAGCCTTTGTGTTCCTGCAATAATTCCAACTCCCTATTAGATATGATGAGGGCATGGAAATATTTTTGTCTTCACGCTAGAACATAGCTACAGTTATCACTGATCACATCCATGAGTGGCGCCAGTTACGTATCCTATAAAAAATCCATCTTGATGACAGGTTTTTCCTCAATTAGTTCTTAAAAACCTTGCTACCACCCATAGCCAAGGACAGCGCTTCTGAACGACCCCAGTCTAAGGAAGAATCCATTTTGAGGGCCCAACAGTTTGATTTAATTTACGCTCACTTTGGATACCTATACACCATCATTCAAGAAGATCCCTATGCTGAAAACTCTCACCTTGATGCCCTCAGGGCATCTCATGCCGTGGATGGAATTATAGGTTTTGTCTCCCAACACCCACAGTACTATGCAACACCTCCTATGATGCCACCACACCCAAGAAACACCCCTAGTGTTGTTCAACCAAACCAGGTACCCAACTACTCAAGGATGATGGCTCAGTCCGGGGCCAAAACCTCCTATGCATAGCCCACACCATACCATCACTCCCATGCACCAATTTGGTCAGCACAATCGTACTCCAGACCAGTGCTGGAATTTGACAGGAAAAATGACCGTCATGGGGCATTTTGACCGTCATAAAAGGTTACAAATTTTAGTAGACCATTTTTTCTTAAGGGTTAATTTAAACGTATTTTTAAAGGGCAATAAAATTTTCAAAACGTCATTATATTACTACTATTTTTGAAAGGAAACAAAATTACTAAAACTTCATTATAAATCACTACTAGTAAATTAGTAATATCAATACTTTTATCTTAATATTATTGTTATGGAGAGAAATTCCTATGGCTTGGGGTACCACAACAGATAGCTTGACTCCAAAAATCAATCCTTCCCAATATGCAAGAGAAACCAAATATCTAACACTAAAGGATATCAATTTGTACCTTATTCCAGATGGTTGATGTAGATCCTCGTTGAGCTTTCCAACTCCAGCTTGTATTAATAAATTGCTTCCTCAACAATCGGCAAACAAGACACACGTGCTATATATATTTTTGTTAGACCTAATCTAGCATATATAATCAATAACATATAAGCATTTAAAAGAATCAATGGATAAAATACTCATTTAAACACATATTATTGGACAGGAAAATATATTTCTATTAATATGAAACAGAGATTACAAGAGTGACAACCTCTGTTAGCACGTCTGCGAATCAGAGAAACGGAGTCCCCCACTTGGGCCTCCACCACTTCAATCCTCCATCTCTCGATAGCAGTCGCACAAGAAAAAGGAAAGTTTAGGAAGAACACAAAAGTGCACCAAGGGACAAAGGGATGCAGACTCAAGTATAAGCTCTGGAAACAATTCGACAACAATGGACTATGGTTTTTTTGCTCTATAATTCCTCCCTTTTTTCAATGTATCCAAAGGGTTCCTTATATAGCTCTTCAATGGGGTAATGAATGGTCGAATCGGAGTGATCTCAAGGCATATGGAAATCCAGGAGACAAGTTAGTCGGATCCACATCAAGGAAAACTCCAAAAGAATTTGGCCTTTTGCACACATCCCGATGTACGCGGTTTTAGGGGTCAAATCCATGTATATACGTGAGAAAGGGATTAAAAGTCACGTATGGAAATTTTTTCATGTTTTTATGGATGATATTGGAAACATCAAAGGTACAAAAATGGTCCATGGGGTCTAAAGGGTCTGCAGAAGGACAGGGAAGGCCATAAAAGTGTGATTCGCCATGTGTGGTAAAATTAGCTGTAACAATTATATAAAATTATACTTTCCAAATTCCAACCATACTTTCACTACAAAAAAATATTAACTTAGTAACTTAGTATTACTTCCATCATCCATGCTTTTCTATTTTGTAGGTTTTCTTGATTTTTTCTGAAAGCAAAAAACATCATTTAACAATGATTTTTCTATCTTTTTTAAATTTTTTTACTATGTTAATTAGCATCTACATAGTACAAATTTCAATTCTCAATGCTCAACTAAATGATTTGAAATTTGGAAATGGAACTTGGAAGGTTGAAGCTAGAGCCTATAAGCCCTTTGAGTTGAAGAGTGGACAATGGAGTCTAGACTTTGGACACATAGTCTTGGAAATCATTATCAAGATTAAAATGTACTACTTGTATATTTTTTTGGTTTAGATTTAAAGTTTGTTTAAAATGTACTATTGTTTCTATATATTTTCTATAATGTATATATATTTAAACTCGATCGATGATACATGGTTGAAATATTTTCATATAAGAGTATTTTTGGGTGCAACAAACCTCATTCTTCCTGTTCATTTTATTTGTTGCAATTCTTCCGAATCCTTCCTCTGCTACTTCCCCCTTGTGAGATACAATGGACCCTTCTCTATTACCTTATTTCTCTCACCTTATCAAACCAACCAGGGCCAAACTAACCACCACAATATCCATTATCCAAACCCAAAATTGTCACTGATGCCACCAAACTCGGGATCACTATCGAACAGGTCATGATTAAACCAACCTCATTTCTAGGTCGTGTTAAGGAGAGTAGTACACATATCAAAACCTTCATGGGTGTGTGGTGGATGATCCATACTATTAAAACATGTTCACTTCACATCATCTAACAACTCTTCCCGACATAAATATCACAACGATTAATTCATGGAGTAGATTACCACTTGTCGCACTTATCTCCCTACTTGTTTTATAGATGCATGAGGTACTGGTATTGAGTGAGATTCCTCTTGTCATTTAATCAATAAACACTTAGCTGGCATGGCTCAAATAAGCATAACATTACTTATTTAAGACAACCAACACTAATTAAGCCAAATAAATGTGAAACTTATCTAGTTTTTTTAACTTTGTCTTTCAAGATGAGTAGAATATAGTTTTCTTGCCTCTCCCACTTGATAAACAAAACAAAACAAAATTTCAATATCACATAATCGAGTGGCTCAATTCTGGAATTAAAGAATCATTTTTATGTTTATTTATGCTTCATTATTTATTTATTTTTGACGCATATTATGATGTGTATTTGTGATTATTCTTTTTAACCTATATTTTTAGATAATATTAATTCAATACATAAATACTATATAAAATAAATAGGAATCAAGTTAATGTACCATGATATATATTAATAATGACCATTTTTTTTTTGAAAAAAAGTTAACAAAAATGAATTATTGAAGGACAAATTTTTTAGCAAACCTTCACTCTTAAAGGGTAAAATTTTTAGAAAAACTTCATCCTTGAAGGGTAAAATTTTAAACAAAACGTTTCATGACGGGCAATATAAAATGTGAAAACGTTAAAAAAAATTGACGGGTAGAATAAAAACCAAATTCCAGCATTGCTCAAGACCAATGATCGGATTTGTACCTCCCCCATCTCCTCTGGCGTACTATGCACCACCAAATCAACAATCGAACCACGACCAACTCCACCTTGCACATTATGCAACGTCCATGGTCATGCAACCCAAAACATCCCAGAGGTCCCTATCATGTGCATGCACATAGATAACATGGATACATCCGACGGGATTCCAGTAGCCATCGTCTCAACTCTACCAGCAACCAAGAACAAGTATTTGAGGACAAACCATGCGTGTGCAATGTACAGATTGTATGGCCATTATTCTCACCATCGCCCATATTTTTTCGGGCATCGATTAGCCCTTCGAGACCTTCAGAAACACTCTTGTAAGTGAGAAACCATTGTCCTTAAGAATATTCACCCTTTGGTTTCTTCCTCAGACACAACCAGCAATATCTACATGGTCTCTAGTTCTTGTACTACTTTCATCTCTTCGATCGTAGTAGATCCACCTGATCTATCCCGACATCACTTTCACAATGATAGAGAGATCCCTAAAACCACTATTGGTTTTCACCCATTTCACTTATCCCATGTCATGGACTTGGTTGTTCCCATTTAATGCAAGATTCCTCCCCCAAGTACTTTGCGTCGACTACAGAGTCTCCAAGGAAAGGCCAATTTCCTTCATCAGAGGTCATATGCCTGAGTCGCTCACCATGCAACACTTGGGGCATAGTTTTTATTTTTTGTTTTACAATTTTTTTACCACGATTCGGTGACCCCTTCCCGTAGCTTCTTCACCTCTTGTCTCAGTGAGTCCATTATATAATACTTTCGCATCATTTTGCATGTTAGCACATGGATATAATCCCTGGTCTTGCATCAATGGTAGCCCACTGGAGGGTGCAGTCCCACGTCTGCACATGCACATAGTATGTTGCACATATGATCTAGCTACCACTATGCTAACATACCGTCAGGTCCTAAGACCTGCCATAGAATTCGAGGCCTCTCTGTATCTCCCTGGTATTGCATGCTTCTCAAGATGTTTGTGTCTCACATGCTCGACTCTAACTACATCTTTGTGCCATTGAGATTCATATTGGGTATTGGTATGTGCAGTATGTGGTCGAAGACCGTAGCTGTCACCTGACTCTAGCACATTGGAGAGTCTATCAAGGGACCCAACGAATTTCATCTCCCATTTGATTTTTGGGTTGCATTGCAAACAATGTTCAGAATCCCCAGAACAATGCTAGATTCATAATCGATGAGTCATATTGTACCATAGAGACTCTGACTCTCCGTCACTAAGTCCCTACAGTTATGTAAACTTCTAGATGTAACAGATCATCAGTTGTGAATATATCCCATCCCATGAGAATGACATGGGTCTTATATATCAAGTTCTTCAGAATAGTTTGATATGCATCCTCTTATTGAGGCCACCATTATGTAACATCAATTGCATATGTATTGATCGGCTCCCATATTTTTTATCCTTGATCCCATTATTTATTCTTTTTACGTTGTTATGAGCATGGGTATGCTGTCCTCATCGATATGCATGTCACATATTCTTTGTATCTCACCCATTGTTAAGAACCAATATCATTACAAAAACAAAAAACCATCATGTCTCAATCAAGGAAGCGTTGCTTCTTCCCAGGTCTCTCCACTATCCCTGTGATCCTATGATGTATGTCGGCCATATGATGAGCTCCTTCCCTCACACATCAAGGGGAAATCTGTTAACGCAAAAAAAATCTCAACTAGCTCTAGATAGCCTAAACTATATACAAACATCGTTTCCCTATCATTTTTCCTTCATTTTTGACCTCCACACCTATGGTTTAACCTTAGTCTCTCTCAAAAATCTTAAAAAACATTAAAAGGGGCCTAAAAACCCATTAAAGGGATTAAAACCCCATAAAAGGGCTTAAAGGACCAGAAAAGAGCTAAAACACAGAAATGGGGCTAAAAACTCTAAAAGAGAGATAAGGCCAAAAAATCATTATAAAAATAGGGTGGAGGTCCCTATTAACCATATTCTCATGCCCTTTTTCCATTATTCAAATCAGTGAGTACGTTGAGAACCCACTCTTCTCAAAATACCTAAACCATCCAACCATCATTTGATAGTCACACCACTCCCCATCCCATACATTGAGGCATCCTCTGCACCTTTCAGCCTATGGAGAGGTGGCCCATTTTTCAAACAAAGGGTATAGTTTTCTTTCTTTTTTTTTTTAAGTTTTTTCATAGCCTTCATTATTTTTTTATTGTTACTAACGTTCTTTGTTTATTGTAGTTTTGTTTCCATTTGAAATTTACCCTTTTGTCCCTTTGACGGAAGGGAGGTTCTTTTGCACATAGACAGGGTGAAAACACGACTACAAATATTATTTCCAAAATATCCAAATATTAATAAAATATAATATCATCAAACTCATAAAAGAATATTGACATCAAATCACCAGCAATAATTTCAAAGGAGAATTGGAGTACTTTATTTTTCACACCAACATTCATGAGAACAACTACAAGCATGACTGGAGGCTCTTGAAACTTAAAAATTGAACCAAATAAGATCAAATATGATCCACATAAGTTTATATCATATCCAATAGTGTGGAAAAATGGTTCCAAATGCCCCACCGAAATTGGAGATGCACACTCTTCTTCCTTTTCAACAAAATTCTGAATATTGGTGCATGCAATCATGTAGGAATTTGCTAGAAGATAAATATAAAAGAGAGTGAATGGATCACTAATAAGGCCTGATATTTATTCCAAAATATCCAAGTATTCACAAAATATAATATCAACAGACTCATGAGAGGAAACTGACATAAAATGACCAACAACAATTTTGAAAGATATTTTTGGCACTTAATATTTCACACCAAAATTGAAGAGAATAACTACAAGTATTACTAGAGTATCTTGAACCTTAAAACTTGAAAAAAATAAAATCATATCAGATCCAAATAATTTCATATCAGATCAAAGAGTTTGGCACAAAACCAAGTGCTTGACCGATAGGGTAGATGCACAATTTTCTCCTTCATTAAAACTCTGAGTACTGGTGCATGCAATCATGGAGAGATTTTCTTGAATCTCTAGATTAATGAGAGGAATGGATCACTCCTACAATCTGATATTTTTTCCTAAAAATACAAATTATTACTTTTTTGCACACCAGCAACAACACTAGAGAGAGAAAGATTAAATTCCTCTTTATTTTCTTAAGCAATCACGGGTAAACTATGCACAAAATTTAAAATAGAAGAACCACTAGAGAATGTTTGCATGGAATGGACGGAGATTTTTTCTTCAATAACAAATATTCGGATGTCTTCTTCTAGATCATCCATATAAGAAGATGAGATATCAGATATCTCGTAAACTTCTCGAGTAGCAGGAGAAGGAGTCCCTCCAAGGAGACTTTCTTCAATTCGAATTGACTATGTGGAATATTCTTCTTATTTATTATCTTGATCAAATTCATCAAAGAGTGTAGAGGACAATACTTTTGAATAAATAACTCTTGTGGTGTTGGGTGCTCTCTCCAAATTTCTATAATGATCACAATTATGCTTGCCAAAGGTTCTATCCAATTTTGTCCAAAGATCCTTTGGCTATTCAGCCCAATCAATAAGGTAGTGCAATCTTGGAGAAAGGGTCATACATATTGTTCCAAAATCTCTAAACCGTCATTTATCCATTCACCTTGGTAAAGGGTTATACGACTCTTTACCAAGTCCAATAGATACCTCAAAGAGATATTGTCCCTTTATATATGAAGTCATCTTCAATTTCCATTCTAAATATCTTGTGGATGGAGTAAGAAGAGGAACTAATAATATCGAATCCATATGAATTTGTACCTGCAAAATATCACTGCAAAACCAAAAATAATTTGCACTATATCACAATCAAGCCTTCCCTCTTGACATGTAGACATTTTTAGGGTCTGTCACGCTCGCACCGCCACTCTGAATGAAGTCAGAGGAAGAAAGGAACTATTTGTGGTACTTCTATGGAAACAAAACTTCTTCTGGTTTACAATGGAGAGTAGACAGAATTGAAGCTTACCTTAGGAGGCTCTGATACCATAAAGGTTTTTTGTTACACCAAAACCTGCAGATATTGATAAAAATTTGAAACCCAACACAAGGCCCTATCATCATTGTCAAGATATTCCCATAGGTACGATAGTTATATCATGTGGTTGTACTAATAGTCCAACACCCCCCCTTTGGCATAGCTAGAGGGAATTGAAATTGAGACCTATGCTCTGATACCATGTACGGTTTGTTGCTACACCAAAACCTGCATATGTTGATGAACATTTGAAACCCATCACAAGGCCCTATCGCCAAGAAAATCCCAAATGTGCAGAGGTTATACCATGCTATTGTACCAATAATCCAACACCCACCCTCTGTCGTAGCTTGGGGGAATTTAAATTGAGACCTATGCGTTGATACCACAGTAAAGAAAATATAATATAATAAACTAGTTTGGACAAGGGAGGATTATAAATCCTAACAAGTCACACCCTAATCCAACAATTTAAGCATTGAATCTCATAGATCTCTTCATATAATCTTCAACCTTCTTCTACATTCCTTGTGGGATCATATCCGCAACCTCATCTACACACACTACTTATGAAACATAATACACACACACCCTGCTNTAGATCTCTTCATATAATCTTCAACCTTCTTCTACATTCCTTGTGGGATCATATCCGCAACCTCATCTACACACACTACTTATGAAACATAATACACACACCCCCTGCTTACAAGCCATAACATAAAATGGCTCTAATATCACTGTTAGGAATAAAATATGTGAGAGAGAAATAAATACAAAATAATAGAAAGAACAATAGAAACACAAGGTTTACCCTAGAAGACCCGTTAGAAAAAACCAACAATAAATAATAGATCTATTATTGGTATCTGGAAAAACTAGGACAAGGTCGTAAAGAGTGTCTCTCCTTCTCACTTTGGCACACTACAGTGGATGATTAAAATGTTATTTATAGGGTTATTTGCATGCAAATACAACTAGAAATAAATCACGAGCTACCAAAACCATGTGCATGAAACCACTTATATCCTTATCAATTCCATAGTCAAAGTTAACCCTAAAATTATCAAAGAATTTTTTATTCAGAAACCCTTGAAACATTCCCTAATTCATGAAAGTTGCACCCAATATTGAGCAATTATTGAAGATTGCACTTAGAGAAAAATTTACAGTTGTATATGCTTGCTACAACAAGCCACACAAAATAAATGGAATCATCATCTCTGTTAGCCAGACTTGAATGTTTTTAGACTCCACAAAAAAATGCAATAGTAAGAATGGTGTAGTTAAAAAGTCTAACTTTCTTTACTTTCTAAAACTTTGACTTCGACAAGTTCTGTCAGACTTAGACAATTTTTTTTTACCGAATTAACTTCGACCATATTTTAACTCAACTAGTTTTTACTTCGTCTATCTCAATTCAACGTATTTTACCTTTACTAGTTTACCTTGGAAAGTATGCTTCGAGTTTTACCTTGATAGAATTTTACACTGACTTGATTGACTTCGACAAGTTTGCTTCAACCAAATTAACTCAACTTACATTGATTAGTTAACCTCTACGATATAACTTCAACTGCTTCTACATCAATCGTTTTACCTTGATTAAATTAACTCAACTATTTTATGGACTTATACCTCAACCACTTTTGATTCTGACCAACTTTCAGTTTGACAAACATATAATATAAAAAGGTTATATTGGTATATAATGTATATTATTCACTTTGACATGAAAGACTCATTTTTATCTTATGTTCGGTTGAACTAAATTTGACTCCACTATACTATGGCAAGTCGACTATACCAAAATATTAAAATGAATTGTGTTCAAATTACTCTTTCGTTATAACTCAGACTTATTACTAAGTGAAACATAGAACATTCTTGATTTCTTTTGCAGGTCGTAAATGTTAAAAACATTCACAAAAGTAATTCTGGAGAAGATGTGCACCAAAACCATACACATTCTTGACAATAAACACAAACTTCAGTATTATATATTACCCGAGAAATAGGCAACTACAGCGGCATACATAGACTTTGAAATTTACTTGGATTTTTCACCATTTACAGAGCTTGGTCTTTAAGTACATTCTAAAACCATGAGCTTGAGCTCTCAACCACTTCTCATACTTTTTCTTCTTCTCCTTTCTCTCTTACTTTGTTCTTCTCCCCAAAGACTATTTTTCATCCTTATTGAATTATTTATACACAAACTTAACTTTTTCTTCTCTTGGAAGATACCAACTACCATTAAATATTTTAATTAATCCATGACTGTAAATCTACCAAATATTTTTTTGAATTTTCGAACAAAAACATGACTGAATAAACACAAGGAATCGTACACCATATTGCAAAAAGATTTACTAATAGTTCGGCACATCTATGGAATCTGACAGATTTAGATGGGATTTGATAGTCATCATATTGTAATTAATTTTCTCCAACACTCACCCTTAATTATGAATAGATGGGGATCACTAAAACAAAATTTTATAAAATGTTTCAAATTTGGAACTTGCTCTGTGCATGATAGAATTCATTTTGTAGAATTTTTCATTCCTAAACAACTTTGCACATAGTAGCTACATGATATTCAAGCCCATAAAATTATAAAAAAATTTATTTGTTATTTACCAATTCTCTTATGAAATGATAAATTGTGTCAATGTGTTTGGTTACCATGTGGAAAATATGATTCTTGGACAGTGCAATGGATGAACTGTCGGTTGTTGGTTCTTGTTGGTTCTATGCCAGATCTCTTAACATCCTCTCAATCCAAACAACTAGACATGCAACACTTGTAGCTGCAACATACTCTGCTTCTACTAAAGAGAGAGTCAGAATGGAATGTTTCTTGGAATATCATGGCACAACCCTTGTACCAAAATAAAAATGTGTACCCAAATGTTATTTTCTTGTCATATATGCTGCCCCAAGTGTCATTGTTGGTGTATCTAATGAGTTTAAATTTTGTTGAGGTTGAATACATAATTCCAAAGTCCTTTTTTTGAATTACATACCTCATAATTATCTTACCTGCTAATTTCCAATGAGAGTATTTTGGTGACTCCATAAAACTTTAGATTAGACTTGATCCATACATTATGTCTCCCTTGTTGCAGTAAGATACAAAAGACTACCTACCATCCTTTTAAACGACATAGTATCTAGATTTGATCCTTCATCATCCTTGCTCCATTTTAAACATGTTACCACTGGTGTCGGGAATGCCTTGCAATTAGATATATTGAACCTTTTTAAAACTTCAAATGCATATGTCAACTGTGATATAAATATACTAGTTTTATATTGTTGGACTTCAATTCCCAGAAAAACTTCATAAGCCCAAAATAACTCATTCCAAATTCACTTTCAATGATTGATATGAATTCTTTTATTCCAAAATCATCAGTAAAAATTAAATCATATACATATAGGAAGACAGTTAACATGTTTCTTTTCTCATTATCTTTGGTGTACAATTTCGATTCACTTTCACTTCAGTGAAATACATTTTGGGTGAGGTAGGAATCAATTCAGCTATACCAATCTCTAGGAGCTTACTTTAAACCATAGAGTTCCTTTTTCAACTTCTATATTTTTTTCTCTTGGATTGGAACTTCATATCCTTGTGCTTTTTATACATATACTTCTTCCTCAAGATAGCCATTAAAAAATGCATCTTTAGAATCAATTTGATAAACACACCATTTGTTTTGTGCAGCAATGGCCAAAACTGTTCTAATTGTTTCCATCCGTGCAACAGCTGTAAAATTTCCATTGAAGTCTATACGGGGTTGTTGTGTGAACCCTCTTCCAACTAATATTGTCATGTACTTTTTCAAATTCCCATTAGCACCTTGCTTTGTATTGTAAATCTGTTTGACACTGATTACATCCTTATATTTGGGTACATCTACCGGCTCCTATGTTTGATTTTTCTCAATGCAATCTATTTCTTCATCGATGGCTTGTGCCCATACTTAATCTTAGATATCTTCCTCAAATGTTAGAGGATCGTCTATTTAAGAAAATAATGCAAAAATAGAGAATGAAATTGGTGCATCATCCTCATTGTGCTGGAGGCACTCTACAACCCAGTATGGGGGAGATCTTGTAACGTTCCTCATGTTACATTTCTCTTGTAAATACCAACTATAAATAATATTGTCGATTATGATGGAGATTTTGGAACGTTTGTTGAGTATGAGGGAGATGTTGTAACGTTACGTTTTACTTCTAAAAAGTAAAAAGTAATAAATATATTTTGTCAGCCATTAATTAAAATTAAAATAATCAAAATTAAAATTATTTGTGACCCTCAAGTTTATTTTGTTACTAACAAAATAATAAAAAATGAAAAAAATTAATTATCCACCAGAATAAATGTCAGCCACAAAACCAACCTAATATGGGGAAGATGTTGTAATGATCCTACCTAACAAAACAATAAAAAATTAAAAGTTTAATTATTGGCCAAAAAACATGTAGAAAAACAACACAATATGGGGGAGATGTTGCAATGTTCCTACCTAACATAATAATAAAAAATAAAAAATTGAATTATCTGCAAAAAAAATGTTGGCTCTGCAAATGGTTTTAAAACCATGTGCAAGGCCTCTTAAACAACCCATGGTTTTATTTTATATGGTTTAGTAGGGCCTTGCAAATGGTTTTAATACCATGTGCAAGGACTCCTAAACAACTCATTGTTTTATTGTACATGGTATAGGAGGGCCTTGCAAATGGTTTTAAGACCATGTGCAAGAGGTCATAAACAACCCATGGTTTTAGGAGGGCCTTTCACATGGTTTTAAAACAATGTATGGGGGATATGTTGTAATGTTTGTTCCTAAAAAAATAAAAAAAATAATAATAAAGATAATATGTCAACCACAAATAATATTGAATTTTAATAATAAAAATATTATATGTTGACCTTAAATAAAAAGATGTATCTTTTGGTTTGAATCAAATAAATGGCTATATATAGGACACAACAAAGCTGATATCTCCTTGAGTGCAATACTTAATAAGAGTTTTTCACCTCGAGATATTTGATCCATCTCGCCGCTTGATAGAGCCTGGGATTTGGATCTATGTTGGTATATTTCACACATACTTATTGTCTTTGTTGGATTTTTCATTGTCGACCTTGTTGGACTTCTTGATGGAGTTTGTTGTGATCTTGGCGTGCCCATCAGTGTAGCTTGAGCTACAACTTATGTCGATGTAACTTGTGCTGGAACATGTCAAGGTGTTTTGAGAGTGGTCAAGGATCAAACATTTTGTCTTGCATGTGGTATTTGGACCACTTCATCTACCATATCATCATATTCGATTGTTGACATAATCTTGTCATTCTTATCAATTGTTTCATCCCATGCTTCATTCTCTACAAATTGAACATATCAACTAATAATTACTTTCCTTGTGAAAGGGTCATACATCTTGTATGTTTTTGTATCTTCAGAATAGCTAGAAAAAATACAATTATCTCCCTTATTGTTTATGTTCCTTCTTAGCTCATCTAGAACATGAGCATATGATACACAACCAAAAACTTTTAAGTGAGAAATAACCTGCTTTAGACCTATCTGGGTTTCTTGACGTACTTTTTTCTTCACTCTCTTTTTCTAAAAATGGTTCATGATGTATACAATAGTTGCCACTACATTAGCCCAATATTCATTTGACAGATGCTTGCATACAATCATGTTGTGATCCAAATATAATCATGTTTTGATCCATATCCATTATGGTTCTATTCTTACTCTTTGCGACACTCTTTCATTGAGATGTATACCACCTAATGAATTGCTTGTGTATCCCATGGGTGGGTTTTGAAAAAAATTAGGAATTCATTTGAGACATACTCACCACCTATGTATGTCCTTAAGATCTTGATGTTATATCCACTTTGGTTCTCCACAAGTGCCTTGAATTATTTAAAAGATCCAAATGCATCAGACTTGTGTTTCAAAAAGTATACCCAAGTTTTTCTTGTGAATCCATCAATAAATGTAAGAAAATAATTGCAGCCTCCTATGGATGGTGTTTGCATTGGCTTAGAAATATCATAGTGCACAATTTCAATTAGTGTGCGTTCTCTATATGAATTTTTGACTAAAAAAGTCTCTCTACGTTGGTTGCCAAAGATGTATCCTTCAAAATTTCTCTATGGTTTTCTAATCAACGGAAATCATTTCACCATATTCCTCAAGTGAAATAGATTCATTTCACCAAAATTCAAATATCCAAATTTGAAATTTTATAGTTAGGATTCATATTTAACTTCTAATCGAAATGCTACTTGTATTTTTGCATCATCTTTTTCTTGTTTGTTGAAATCATTATCTACTTCTTTGCTTTCTACCTTAAATACAACTCCTAAATTTGTCCTTCCTTTCATGGATTTCCTTATCCTTAAGGGAATCAAGTGATTTCTTGTCATTGATACTTTTTCTATCAGCTGGTTTCTTAGGCGTATGTATTTAATCATGCAATGATTGTCTTTCACGTGGAATCTATAACCTTTTTGTAGAAATCATTGAATGCACATGATTTATGTTTTAAAACATAAAAATAATAAATGTGAGGCATAGTCTTGTGCTGACCTTGTTTGGCTAGAATCCCAACAATTCCTTTACCCAAAACAATGACTTGGATATTGTTTCCAAGTGTGACAAAAATATGAATTGATTTATCTAGTCTGGAAAACAAATTCAAATTACCAGTCACATGATTGATACAACCTAAATCTAAATACCATATATCACATGGAATTTCTTGGACAACATTGCATTAATTCAAAGATGCACACACCAAAAAAAAATAATTGGGCAAAGTGTTGGTATTGCTCGACTGTAATTGACCTTTCTTTACTTGGTCATATTGCTTCCTCCTACATTCATATGCAAAATGTCCAAATTTATTACAATAATAAAATTGTATTTTTTGTTTATCAAACCTGTGAGCACGTGGATGACTAGGGTTCTAATTTTGACCTCTACCAGTGGCATTTACATGAGTGGTGGTGTGTCCTCCTCTGAAAAAGATTCTTCCTCTACCTCTAGAATTATACCCCCCCCTTCCTCTTCCATGACATGTGGATGAGTGTGCTGCAAATGCACCTTCTAATGATCAATTTGATCTATTGATTCTATGCTCATGATTGATGAGTGAGGCTTGCAACTCATCAATGGTAAAATTGTTCAAATCCTTGTTTTCTTCCAAAGTCATAACCAAAGATTAAAATTTTTGGGGAAGAATAATAAGAAGTTTTTCAATAACCCTTATGTCTTATATATTTTATCCATGAGATTTCAATTGATTTGTTAGACCAATAACTCTGGTTTTAAATGATTCCACTAACTTTGTATCTTGTATTGATAAAGATTCAAAATCTCTTCTAAGGATCTACAATTTAGAAGTATTGACCTTATCCAAACCTTTATAGGAAGTTTCCAATGTGCCCCATGGTTCCATAGAATTTTTTGTTGATGTTACTGTAATACTCCCAATTTTGACCCCGGATGCATTAAAAAGTACATGATGTATATATTGTAATTAATCATGGTGTGGAGCTCAAGGAGAAAGCCCCACCATTGATTAGGTTGTGTTATCTTTCAGCAAATAGGGATCATTGCCGAAGGTATATCGTGCTATTCGGCACATTATAGTTTTGGCATCATGTAAGTATGCACATCAATTTAATTAAGCCTACAGCCAACTATGACGGTGCAACATTAAATGAAAAGGGCATGATTCCAAAGGATAAGCGGGGGGTTGTCTAACCTGTGGGGACCATTGGGATTTAGCCATGTGTCACCACCCTATTTGTTCGGTTGTTAATTGGGATAGTGATTGGCTGGAAGGGAAAAACCACCACTACACCACGTTGCCATTCTCCCCACGCCTGTACTCTCTCCACGACGCATCCTTTGGCTTGTTCACTATCTCAATAGTGGTTGTTCCTTTCCCTCATGCTGAGCAAAGTTAAAATGGGTCACAATTCCTTGGTTGGGGGTTCAGTTCTCCTCTTCCTCACCGATTGATGGGCTGCGAACCTGTTCGTCCTCCTCTGCCTGATGGATTTCTAGCTTGCGGCTAGTTCTACCTCTCTCATGGGATTGTTAGTCTGTAGTTGGATTCACCTTTAGGATTCATGCAGGGAGAGTGTGTCTCTTTCCCACCATTAGCAGACTGCATAATGTCTATCATTCCATCATGGAATCATGGTAGTGATTTTATTCATAGTATGTGCTTTGGTGGTGTCTTTCCTCTATTCACGCCGAAAGTTTGACCTATTACTATTGGACTGCGTCTCACCCTCATGCATATAGCCGATCGGCTCTCCAATTTCAGATGATTGTGGGCTATTTAAGTTTTTCCCCATCATTTTTCTCTTCCTTGCGTTGGGAGCTAGGGAAGGGAGGTTTTTGCTCATGAATTTTAATGTGATAAAGCCATTTACATGCAGGGGCTATGTGTATGTGGGTTACTCTCATGGCCTGGTGGTTTGTGTCTATGTTTATCCCTATCCATGCTGGTAGTTGGGCTTCTTCCCTTTTTGCAGACTGTGTAGTTGTTGCCATCATTTCTTTGTGATATTGGGGTTGTTGTCTTCCCCTTGTTTTGGGTTGCTTCTTGATTGCAGAGGTTATTGGGATTGCTGCTGAGTTGTTTTGGCCACGCTAGGGCCAAGAACAACTCTGAAGTATTGTTTGACCTGAACTGTGTTTCACCTTTTGGTTTGGCATTGTCACCCTGTGGTCTTCATCTTCTTCACAGAGCTGTGAACTATTTGTTTGTTGCGGTATGCAGTGGTTGGTCTTCGGACTGTTGAGAGTAGGATTAGAGGCTGAGTATGCTTGAGAAAACTAGTGTTTGAGGCCACCAGCTTAGCATTTAGCCTTTCCTAGCTCCTTGACGGCCTGATTAACCCTACTGTGTGGGCTTGGCTGATTTGTGTACCTTGGCTATGTGTAAGCCTGATTTGACCCTTATTCCTTGAGGAATCATGCCCATCTCGGGGTTGGCAGTGTTGCTGAGAGACTGATGAGCACGCTGGCCTATGGTTGGGTGGAACGTTGTAGTGACGTAGCTGGTTACGGGACGAGTTCTTATCAGATGAGTATTCTTGTCCATTTTACCTCTGTAATTATATTTACTGATTAATGAATATGATGAACATGTGGCATGCTTGAATGCATGTATGTTTGCTTCTGCTATGTATATGAAGGGTTATGCATCTTAGTATGTATTATGATTAAGCTTTTTATTTCAGCATTATATGTATATTCTTGTTCATGGGGATATTTTCCCACATGTTTGGTGTTAGTATCGTCCTCTTCGCCGGTCAGAGGGTCGGGGATGTTACAGCTACTCTTCGGAGTATGCTTTCATGCATGGATTGATGTACGTAGAACATATGATTTTTTGTCTTTCTTCCTCTACTCCCTCAAAACATCCTTCTCAACTTGTGTGAGATTACTATATGTTTCCTTATCTATTGGTTCAGTAACCTATTTTGGACTATTTCCCATACATCTTGAACTCTGAACAGAGCCTTCATAGTTAGAGACCAATATTCATAATTCTTTCTTGAAAAGATTGGAGTTTGTAGAATTGAAATTTGTGGAACATAAGTGGAATCCATTTTTTTATTTTGATTTTATTTTTAAATTTATTTTCCTTTTCTTAAGACAAGGTTTCTATTCTTCATAAACCTGCGTTGATACCTTATCTAAGAAAAATTGAGATAGTAAGAATTGTGCAGTTAAACTTCTAACTTTCTTTTCTTTTCGAAACTTCGACTTTGACAAGTTTGGTTTGACTTAGACAAAAAATTAGTTTTTACCAAATAACTTCGACCGTATTTTACCTCAATAGCCTTTTACTTCAAATATCTCAATTCGATGAATTTTTGCACCAAAAAGTTTACCTTCGAAAGTCTTCTTCCACACCTTCCATTCAGACGGTTTTACTTTGACTTGGTAAACTTCGATGAAATTTGTTTTGACTGAGTTGACTCAAATAGGTTCTTACTTATATCGGTTTATATTGACGATTTTTACCTTCATAAACTTTTACACCCAATGGATTGATTTCGACAAGTTTGCTTTGACCAAATTAACTCAACTTACATTGACCGATTTACCTCGATAGAATAACTTTAACTACTTCTACTTGGACCTTCTACTTCCACTGTTTTACCTTGAATAGATTAATTTGACCATTTTACGAACTTTTACCTCAACCACTTTTGATTCCGACCAATTTTTAACTCTGAACAACTTTCACTTTCAAAAAATTATAATATAAAAAGGTTATATTAGTATATAAGGCATATTATTTATTTCGATGTGAAAGACTCCATTTAATATTAAAATTGGTTATACTAACTTCAATTTGACTATACTATGACAAGCTAATTATACAAAAATATTAAAATGTGATTTATGTTGAAATTACTCATTGGTTTAAACATAAAATTATTACCCAGTGAAACATGGACGATTCTTGATCTTTTTACAGGTCTTAAATGTTAAAACCATTAACAAAAGTAATTCTAGGGAAGATGTGTGGCATACATGTTATTGAAAATAAAGATCAACTTTAGGATAATATATTACCCAACAAAATAACAATTACAGACGCATACTTAGAGTTTGAAATTTACTTAAAATTTTCAACATTTATATAGCTTGGGATCTCAATACATTGTAAACCATGAGTTTGAGCTCTCAACCACTTCTCAAAATTTTTCTTCTTCTCCATTCGATCTTACACTGTTCTTCTCCCAAAGACTCTGTTTTTCATTTTTCTTCAACTATTTATACACAAACTTAATTTTTTCTTCTCTTGGAATCTACCAACTGTTATACCCCAATTTTTACCTCATGGTATTTTGATTGTACATTATGTAAATATTGTTTTGAATCATGGCATGGAGCTCAAGGCCAAGGCCCTTCCATTGATGGATGTTTTGTTTATAGGTGATCAAGGTTGATGCCTATGGTTCATGGTGCTAAGTCAAGAACAGTATATATTTGTCAATATCATGTAATTATGCAATTAATAAAATACCGCAGCTAGTTATGTACCACAATGTTAAAGAGATAAGGGAATGATCTCACAAGGAATAGGGTGGGTAGTTAGTCAAACCCCCTAAGCCAATAGGGTGTGACCAGATGTCAATCAGGAAACCCATAAACCCTTAGTTGTCTCTTATCCCCTTTACTCAATCATTTATCTCTTCTAGAATTTAGTTCAGGTATTTAATTCCTTGAAAAGAGAAAGGCATGGGAGTTTGATTGTGTGTATGAGAAATTCTGCAAGTCGACAGTCTGCAGAACCCGTATTATTGCTTTTGCAGCAAGTAAAACCATGTGAATGCGTGCGTAGTACATCATCTGGCTTACACCAAATGTTGTTGTTCATTCTGTTTATTCATGATTATGGTTGTTCATCCAAACCTCCAAGAAGGACTGCGTCTTTTCTCTATGTGATTTTTATGAACCGTTACCCTTATCTTGCAGTCAAGAATCTCACTGGTTGCAATATTTGTTGTTTTGTTGAGTGATTGGGTAGTGGAGATCACTCGATTTCATGAAAGAGTACTCCTATGAGTTTTTTCGTAGTGCTACTGAGTAGCGGTTCATCATTCTTAATGGTTTTCTGATTTACCTGAGTCATGGAAGGTGTGCCTGCAGTGGTCTCCTCTATTATAGAGTGAGCGAATCTCATTTTATTGTGTTTCAGCTTGTGGTTGTTGTGATGTGCACTTGGTTTGGGTCTGATTTGTATGCAATACGTAGGAGTGGAAGTGAAGAGGAATGGGCTTGTCAACCTAGTGTAGAGAGGAACCTCATGAAAAGATAAGACTAGATGGTAAATCCCTACTCCATGGTCCTAAAGAGCACTAGAAGGGAAGGCATAGCTTGAGGGACTATGTAGTAGAGAAGGGGATGCTTCCTTGTGTTGCGGTGTAGGTGCTATTGATGCCAGGATAGATATATTTTACATAGGTGTCCCTAACTATTGAATGAGCCACTAGGTTATTCATTCTACCTTTCCATTGCCTTAGCATCCTATTAACCCAAGGGATATTGGATTGGATGGTATCTTATTAACCCAATTAGATATTGTCTTCGTTGTAACTTTTTGTGCATTTGTCCTTGTGTTCAATTCTTAGTTGGACAACTTGTTTACCCAACTATGAAAGATGGCTTGGCTATGTAGCCTTTGAAACCCATCTATTGGCTTGGTTGGTCCTTAATACAGTTGTTTGTATTGAGAGCTTGCAACCTATTTACCCAACTTTGTATTATCTTTGCTGGAAATTATGGTAAGTCCAACTGAAGTTTGGCTAGACTGTGTGCATTATGATCTGGCTATGTGTGAGTCTCTTGTTCCCTAGTTCCTTGTGGAATCATGCCCAACTGAGGGGTGGAAGTGGTGTTGAGAGATCAATGAACACAATAGTCTATGGGTGGTTGGAACGTTGCAGTGATATAGATAGTTGTTGGACAAGACCATGTCCAAAGATAATTATTCTTTGTTATGTTATTTTTGCCATGGATGTGCTTATGAATTGTTAGGGTCATTTTGAAAGCTTATGGATGATTTAACTAAATGCTTACTTGTGTATATTTCCTGCATTTGCATCTATATTTTCCTTGAATGCTTCAATGCATTTTGTCCTAACTCCATGAAGAATGGAATCCTGATCAAAAGGTTAGAATACCTCTGATTTATTGTTCCCTCACCTTGGAATCCTCCTAAGGAAGGCGAAAGGAGGAAACCAGAAAGAGAAGTTGAATAGAGCAGAAATGTTGTGTTTCCACACCATGGGATCCTCTTGTGGGAGGTGGAGGGAAGAAGCAGAAAAGTGCAAAAAAATTCTAAGGAAAAGTTAATTTTTCGATTTCTGAAGCCCGAGGTCGGAAGGAGGAAGTTAGAAGTAAGGGAAATGCTAAGGTTGAAGGCTAACCTTTCTGGTTCTTGAGTTCCACATTGAAGGGAGGAAACAGGGAAGACATAACCTTCGATAGAGTTTTTGTTGTTTGATCATTTTCTGATTTCCGAGTTCCGGTCGGAAGGAGGAAAGTTGATCAATGGATTCCTTAGAACGATTGTTCTCCAATTTTTGAGTTCCGAGCGAAAGGAAGAAAGAGAAAGTGAGGAAGGCAGAAAATTGGATGAACACTCCATTGAATTATTAAAATTATGATTCCTGAGTTTCGATATCGTAAGGAAGAAAGGCAGAAAGCGAAAGTGCGGAAGGAGAAAAATTGGATGAATGCTATGTTGAATTGTTAAAGTTCCTATTTCCAAGTTTCAAGGTCAAAAGGGAAGAATACGAAAACTGGAAGTGCACAATGGGAAAAATTGGCCAAACGCTTCATTGAATTGCTAAAGTACTGATTCCCGAGTGCCGAGGTCGGAAGGGTGGAAGGAGGAAGTGCAGAAGTGTGGAAGGTAGAAGTTGGACCATTCCCTCCCTTGAAGTTTTGCTTCCCAAGTTCCAAAACTGAAAGGGTGGAAGGGAGGAAGGTAGAAGTTGGACCATTTACTACGTCAAAACATTGAGGTTTTGATTCCTGAAGTCCGAGGTCGGAAAGGAAGAAGAAAAAGTTCAGAAAGGGCAAGGTTAGTGCAAAAATGACCATTCTAGTTGCAGAATGGATCTGTGAAGAGTGGAACATCTTTTACAGTGGTTTCTAAGCCTCAGAAAGAAGGTTCAAGTTTGTGTTAATGTCCGTACCTTGTGTCATAAAGGTGAACATCATTTCTTAAAGAAAAAATTTAATAATTATGTATTATGGGGTATGGGGACGCTATATTGTGGTATCAGAGCTGTAGGTTGCATCATTAGGCCTGGATGGGACAAAATGAGCAGTTAAAAGAGATAAGAGTACCATATGATACCAAAATTCTAGTACACTACATTGTGGTATAAGAGCTATGGGTTGTAGCGCTGCGCCTAAAGGGACCATGTTGAATAGTTACAAGAAGAAAATGTACCCTCTAACACTAACTATCATAGCTTTGGTTGCAACATTGTGCTTAGTTTGGCCAAGGTAAATGGTTGCAGAAATGAAAGAGGCAGAGAAAGAGGGTTAAATCATGAAATGGGACAAGTTAAATTGTTAAATGGAATACTTCAAGTTGACGGTAAACTCAATTGAACAAGGATTTTGCACCCCAAAAAGTAACATTTTTACCTTCGATCTCCACATGCGCTGTCCAACAGGGAAAGGAAACGCCATTTAAGCATGTTTTCCATCATGTGTAGCAAAAGTTTATTTTTCCATGCTAGTTCACCTTGTGAACTAGTTGTCAGTCATTGATCTGCTTAAGGATCAACCTCGTACATTGATCTTAAATATCATTCATGGTGATTTGTTTTTGATTTCACAACTCAACACTTATTTATCCTTATCATTATTTTATTTGCACAGTGAAATTTGACTGTAGATCTAGGTGATACCGAGATCTCGACCATTTATTCCTACAATAAACAATATGTAATTGATTTTTGAATTATTGATATTGTATAAAAATGGTGTATGTTAACATATTTTTATAGAGTCATAGTGCCACTTAGAAAAGTTGGGTTTTTCGCTCAGCCATGAGGAACTACAGTATCGATGATGCAGAGTATCCTTATCGGCTAGAGGAAGATTCCATGGGGGGAAATATCAGATTTGTAAATGCTCAGAAATATTGTAATGGGAGAATATTTCAAGATAATCCCCCAGATATTTAAACCACCATGAGAAGCCTAATGGTCGAGATGCAAAGTTACATAGAAGATAACAAGAGAATGATGAAAGCTCAAGAGGAGTAGAATCATTTGAATGCAGCCATGCTGTAGACTTTGAAAGAAATCCAGAGAAAGATAAAGTATGAACATAGAGCAGTAAATCCAGAAGGAAACAAGAGCAGTGCTAGTCGAAGAAAAAGGTCTTCTAGTGGATCATCCGACTCTGAAGGACTCACTGGGGGTTCGATATTTTCATCCTATAGGAGTAAGAGGAAGAGGCTCTATAGGAATCATTCACGTGATGAATTTAAGAAGGAAATGTCTCCTACCTTTAATGGTAAGATAAAGACTGGTCAAGAAGCTGAAGCTTGGCTTCTTGGGATGAGAAAATATTTTCAAGTCAAAGACTACTAACGAAACATGAAGGAAAGAGTAGCTATCTTCAATCTGAATGGAATAGAATCCATTTGGTGGGAACACCTTAGGAAAGTAAATAAGATAAATGAAATCAGAATTGCGTGGAAGTAGTTCAAGAAGTATTTCATGCAGAACTACCTCCCTCATAGGTAGTATGATAACAAGATTAAGGAATGCTATGAGCTGAGATTGGTGCAATAGATCTTGGAAGAGTGTGCCAATAATTTATTGGAGTTACTAAGTTATGTCAGGTACATTAGAGATGAAAAAGTTAAAATCAAATTTTTTATGAGTGGGCTACCTCAGTCTTACAAAGACAAAATTGAGTTTTATGAACCTATAACTATGGAAGAAGAAATAACGAAAGAAAAGTATTGATATGAGCAGCACAAAGGAAAACCTGATCATCATAATGCATTGAAGGAAAATATGAATGAAAAATATTATTAGATAAATAAAGGTTTCAAACCTCCCTACTTTAGGAATCAACAAAATAAACCATCACAAGCTGTAAATCATCTAGCAAGAGTGATGGGAGAAAATCCAAGAGACCCAAAAGAGATCATACAACCACTCCAATGCTGGAGATGGGGAGGAACCCACATGCAGAGGAACTGTCCTCATGAGGAAGGATATGTAATGCTAGCTTACAATGTCCAAGAAGTTGAAACTATGGGTTAAGTGGAATGGGACATTCCTAGAATTTATGCACTGTTAGAGGACCTCTAAGCAGACCATCCGTCAAATGTGGTTGAAGTTGTAGGTAATATTCTTGAGCAATCTATTTCTTTTTTAATTGACCCTGGTTCTACTCATAGTTATATTACTCCTAGAGTAGTTGAGATTTGTGCTTTTAATAAATTAAAGCATAGTAAGTCATGGCTAGTTAAACTAGCCACTCGAACCAAGAGAAAAGTTAGTGAAGTGGTAAACAAATCTCCATTGGCTATGGATGCGCTGGTCACTTATGTAGATCTAAATGTTCTTTCACTTGGTTCCTCTGACATTCTGATTGGAATGGATTGGTTAGAAGCTCACAAATTCAAGCTTGACTGTTATAACAATACTTTTGAGTGCATATATGAAGAGGGAAACTTAAGGGTTGTAGAAGGAATTCCTAAAGAGATTTTTGTCAGGCATATTTCAGCAATGCAACTGAACAAGTTCTATAGGAAAGGATTCTAGTTGTATGCATCCTGCATTTTGGAGCCAACACAGAATGAAACTCCTAGGTTGGATGAATTTCTTGTGTTGCAAGAATTCAGGGATGTTTTTCTTAAAGAGATTCTAGGACTCCCTCCAAAAAGAAATATTGATTTTACCATTGAACTTGTTCCAGGAGTAGCACCAATGTCTAAGACACCCTACAGGATGACCACACAAGAGTTGCTAGAGATGAAGATGCGGCTGCAAGAGTTGTCGGAGAAGAAGTACAGTCAGGTTGTGTATTGATTACAGACAATTGAATAAATTCAATGTAAAGAATAAATATCCTTTACCTCGAATTGATGAACTTTTTTACCAAATGAGAGCAGCAAAGGTGTTTTCCAAGATTGAATTGAGGTATGGTTACCATCATGTAAAAATCAACGATGAATACATTCATAAGACAACCTTTAGATTAAGGTATGGACATTATGAGTTTGTAGTGCTACCATTTGGCCTCACAAATGCACCAGCTATGTTTATGTGTCTTATGAATAGTTTTTTCAGTAAGTATTTGGACAAGTTTTTTCTTGTCTTTCTTCATGACATTCTTATTTATTCCAAGAATGAAGATGAGCATGAAGAACATCTGAGATTGGTTTTGCAATTTATAAGGGAGCATAAGTTGCATGCCAAGTTAAGAAAATGTGATTTATATAGATATAGAATTCATTATTTGGGTCACATTATCTTAGATGAGGGTGTATCTATGGACCTTGAAAATATTGAGGCCATTATTAATTGGCCTACCCCAAGAAATGTAACAGATGTAAGGTATTTCATGGGGCTTGTTGGATACTACAAGAGATTCATTGGGGGATTCTCCAAGGTTGCACATCCCATCACTTTGAAAAAGAAGGGGATGAATTTTGAATGGAAACCAAGGGGTGAAGAAATCCTCCAGCAGCTGAAGAATCTTCTCAGAAGTGCACCCATTATGCAGATTGCAGACCCAAAAAAGGACTTTGTGGTGTGTACTGATCCATGTGGTTAAGGACTTGGAGGAGTTATTTTGAAAGACAAACACGTGGTGTGTTATGAGTCCATAAAGGTGAAGGATCATGAGAAGAATTATGCCACTTGATATTTAGAACTTGCAGCCATAGTACATGCTCTCAAGATGTGGAGGAATTACTTAATGGGCACAAAATATGAGCTAAGGACATACCACTCCAGCCTAGAATATTTGTTTAATCAGCCTACTTTGAATGCTAGGAAAGCTAGATGGATGAAGTTTTTATGTGACTTTGATTTTGAAATAAAACACATAAAAGGGAAATAAAATAAAGTGGTTGATGCACTCATCAGAAAAGTGCATGAAATGCATGTGGCATCTCTTAGTATTTTCCAATCAGATTTGAGATAGCAAATTATCGGTCATACTGTTGAAGATGAATTGTATGACAGGTCATGGCGAAGTTGCAGCAAAAAGAATTCGGAAAACAGGTATGAAGGGTATAAGTTGGAAGAGGATGGACTTCTTACCTTTAAAAATAGAATTTATATTCCAAGTATAGCAGATTTGAGGAGAACTGTTAGGGATAAAATCCATCAACCAGCATGTTTTGGTCATCCAGGATATCAAAAGACAATTAGTACAACTAGAAAGAAGTATGTTTGGTCATCAATGAAAAAAGACATTGTTGAGTATGTTGCAAAGTGCATGAAATGTCGATAGGTGGAGATTTAGAATCCACACCCACCATGGTTGATCCAACCTTTCGAAGTTCAAGAATGGAAATGGGAAGTAATTTCCATGGATTTTACTACAAGATTTCCAATGACTTGGAGATCACAACATGAATCCATCATGGTTTTGTTCTAAAAGTTGAGAAAGGAAACACATTTTATACCGGTTAATTCCACACAAAAGACTGATGACATTACAAATATTTTCATGAAGGAAATATTCAGATTGCATGGATTTCCTAAGGCAATAGTCTCTTACAGGGATTCCAAGTTCACTTCCAATTTTTGGAAGGGGTTGTTTGCATATTTGTGTACAAAGTTGAAATTTAGCACTGCCTACCACCTCATACTAATAGACAGACAAAAAGAGTGAATCAAGTGTTGGAAGACATGATTCACATGTATGTGATGCAAAAACCAACCAAGTCGGAAGATTACTTACACTTGGTAGAATTTTCTTACAACAATGGGAAGAAAGCATCTTTGGGGATGAGCCCTTACGAATCTTTGTATGGAAGAAGATGTAGGACACCTATGACATCGGATCCAATGACCATGATTGTGCTTGGGCCATAATTTCTCAAGGAAATGGAGCAAGAGGTTGCAAAGATCAAGCAGAACTTGAAAACATAACTTAAACGCTATGTTGATAAGCATAGAGTGCACAAAGAGTTTTATGTTTGTGATCATGTTAACCTCAAAGTAAGGTCAAGGAAGAGTTTCGTGAAGCTTGGAATTTGTTCCAAGCTATCACCTAGATATTGTGGGTCATTTGAAGTGGTTGAAAGAATAGGGACAATTGCATATAGAATTGCATTTCCTGCTAGCAATAGGGCACATATTGTTTTTTATATTTCTTTGCCTAAGAAATATGTACATGACCATAACCACGTGATTTGTTGGGATTTGATTTGGGTGGAACCAAAGGGAGAGTTCGAAACTGAGCCATTGCGCATCCTTAATAGGAAGGTCATTGTGGTCTGGAACTGAGACATAGTGTAGGTAAAGGTGCAGTGGAAGCAATACGGTCTTGAACAGGCCACATGGGAGCTGGAGGATGCCATGCGATTGGCACATCCATTTGTTTTCAATTTTGCAAAGCACTGAGGTAGTGCCAGTGTATAATTTTTGTTCAATTTTGATGAGCACTCATGATAGTGCTATTTTAGGAGGAGGGGATTGTAACACCCTATTTTTTACCCCATGGTATTTTGATTGCACCTGATGTAAATATATTTTTGAATAATGGCATGGAGCTCAGGGCCAAGGCCCTTCCATTGATGGATTTTTTGTATATAGGTGATAAATATTGATGCCTGTGGTTCATGGTGCTAAGTCAAGCACAGTATATATTTGTCAATATCATGTAATTATGAAATTAATAAAATAACACAGCTAGTTATGTACTACAATGTGAAAGATATGGGGGCATAATCTCACAAGGCATAGGGTGGGGAGTTAGTCAAACCCCCTGAGCCAATAGGGTGTGGCCATATGTCAATGGGGAAACCCATAAAACCTCATCTATCTATGATCCTCTGCGCTCAATCATTTATTTATTCTAGAAGTTGATTGAGGCAGTTGATGCCTTGGGAAGAGAAAGGCATGAAACTCTAATTGTGTGCATGAGCAAGTCTGCAAGTCGACAGTCTGCAGAACCCGTATTCTTGATTTTGCAGAAAATAAAACCACATGAATGTGTTCACAATCGATCATTTGGATTTCACCAAACCATTGTTGTTCATTTTGTTCATTCATGATTATGGTTGTTCATCCAAACCTACAAGCAGAACCACATATTTGATCTGTTTTATTTTTCTAAACTATTTACTCTTATCCTGTAGTTGTGAGTCTCACAGGATGATAGATTTGTTGTTTTGTTGAGTGATTGGGAGGTGGAGATCAGTCAGTTTTATGAAACAGTGCTCCTTAGAGTTTTCCCTAGTGCTGTTGAGCATTGGTTCATCATTGTAAATGGTTGTCTGATTTACTTGATTTGTGGAATGCGTTTCTATAGTGGTGTCCTATGTTATAGAGTGAATGACACCTATTTTATTTTGTTTTATCTTATGGTTGTTGTAATGTGCACCTTGGTTTGGGTTTGATTTGTATGGAAGACTTAGGAGTGGAAGAGAAGAGGAATCTCTTGGTAACCTAGTGTAGAGAGGAACCTAATGAAAAGATATGAGTGGCTGGTAAATCTCTACTACATTGCCATAAAGAGCACTAGAAGGGAAGGAATAACTTGAGGGACTGTGTAGTAGAGAAGGGGATGCTTCCTTGTATTGGGGTGCAGGTATTATGTATTCCAGGTCAGATAGATCTTATGGAGGTGTCCCTATCTCTTTAATGATCCACTAGCTTAGTCATTCTATGTTTTGACTGCCTTAGCAACTTGTTAACCCAAGGGATATTGGCTTGGATGGTACCCCGTTAACCCAATTGGATCATGGCTTGGCTCTATCTTGTTGGGCATTTAGCCTTGTGTGCAATCCTTAGATGGACAAACTATTAACCCAACTATGAAAGAGGCTTGGTTGTCTATCCTATGAAACCCATATGTTTGCGTGGCTGGTCCTTAAGACAAATGTTTAGCTTGATAGATTGTAGCGTATTAACCTAACTGTGTGTTGGCTTGGTTGGAAATTGTGTTAAGTCCAACCGAAGGTTGGATAGACTATGTGTTTTATGATCCAGATGTCTGTGAGTCTATTATTCCCTAGTTCCTTGTGGAATCATTCCCATCATGAGGATGGCAATGGTGATAAGAGATCAATGAACACACTGGACTATGGTTGGGTGGAACGTTGCGGCGACATAGCTAGTTGTGGGACAACACCATCACCAAAGATAAGTATTCTTTGTTATATTATTTCTACCATGAATTTGCTTATGAATTGTTATGTTCATGTTGAATCCTTATGGATGATTTAAGTAAATGTTTACTTGTGTATATTTCCTACATTTGCATCTATATTTTCTTCGTATGTTTCAATGCATACAAAGAATACCTCTGATTTATTGTTAGAATAAAAGCTTGATCAAAAGGTTAGAATACCTCTGATTTATTGTTTCCACCCCTTGGAATCCGCCTAAGGAAGGAGGAAGGAGGAAACTGGAAAGATGAATTGAATAGGGAAGAAATGTTATGTTTCTGCACCCCGAGATCCTTCTATGGGAGGCGGAGGGTGGAAGAAGAAAAGTGTAGAATAATTTGAAGGTAAAGTTAACATTCTGATCTTCGAAGTCCTAGGTTGGAAGGCCAAATTTAGAAGTGCAGAAAAGGCTAAGGTTGAACGATAAGATTTCTGGTTCTCAAGTTCCACACTGAAGGGTGGAATGCTGAAGGAAGAACCTTGGATATATTTTTCGTCATTTGATAGTTTTATGATTTCTGAGTTCTGGGCGGAAGGAAAAAAGGTTATCAATGGATTTCGTCGAACGTTGGTCCTCTGATTTTTGAGTTCCATGTGGAAGGAGGAAAGTAGAAGTGTGGAAAGCAAAAAATTGGCTGAACAATCTATTGAATTGTTAAAATTTCGATCCTCAAGTTTCAAGGTCGGAAGGGAAGGAGGCATAAAGTAGAAGTGAGGAAGGAGGAAAATTAGCTAAACCCTCCATTGAATTGTTAATGTTTCAATTCCCAAGTACCCAGGTCAGAAGGGTGGAAGGAAAAAAGAGGAAGTGAGGAAGGAGAAAAATTGGTTGAATGCTGCGTTGAATTGTTAAAGTCTCAATACTTGAGTTTTGAGGTTGGAAGGGCAGATGGCCGAAGTCCGGAAGTGCGAAAGTTGAAAGTTGGACCATTCGCTCCGTCAAAACCTTGAAATTTTGATTTCAGAGTTCTGAGGGTGGAAGGGAAGAATGCGAAAGTGTGAAAGGCGAAAGTTGGACCATTCAAGCCGTCGAAATCTTGAGGTTTTGATTCTCAAAGTTTGAGGTCGGAAAGGTAGAAGTGGAAGTCAGAAAGGGAAGGTTAGTGTGGAAATGACTATTTCGGTTGTAGAATGGATCCATGAAGGGAGAAACATATGTTACAGTGGTTTCTAAGCCTGAGAATGAAGGTTGAATTGTGTGTTAATGTCCATACCATGTGTTAGAAACGAGAACATGGGTTCTTCAAGAAATTGTTGTTATAATTCACATTATAGGGTATGGGGACTTTACACCAACGACCATTAAATACTAGAATTAATTCATGACTATAAATCTACCAAAAAAAAATTTCGACTTGTCCAACAAAAACACAGCTAAATAAAAACAAGGAAGAATGCAGCATATTGCTAACAAATTTATTGAAAGTTATGTACATCTACAGACTTTGACTGAGTTTGCTGGAATTTTATGGTCATCAAATCGCAATTAATTTTCTCCAACATAGACGGGGTTTCGTTGGTTTTGGTTGATTCTAGGAATTTTCCATGGTCGACATAGATCCCCTTTTTGAAAATAATGGAAGTTACCAGCCAACAAAACCAAAGAAACAAAATAAGAAAATGGAGTTCTAGAAGCATTAACCATGAAGTGTGTGGGTGGGTGGAAAATGGTCATACAACACACGGAGAGAATGCCTCACTGGCACAATTCTGGGGGGTGGCATGGAGAGATGATTTATTAACCAAAAAGTCTCTTCTTGTTGTATAGGTCATGACCTACTAACCATCACGTCTCAAGTTCATGTAGATACGTTCATGCATTCGACGGGTGGATGGATTTCCTTTTGGAATGGAATTTTTCCACTTCATTGAGTATTTTTGGATGACTCTATTTTCACTTTACACACAAGTTCCATTGAAATTTTTCTTGGTTTGAAATATGTTGTGAATCTTCTAGTGAATCATGTCGTGAAGGGAGGGGTGCCTTCTACTTTTACTATTCAACAAGTTTCAAGTCAATAAAAATTTAAATTTTTGTGTGCATATAAAGTGATTATGACATTTGGATGCACCATACCTTATTATCTAAATGTTGAACTAGGGATTGAATGATATGAACAAATTTTTGTTTAAATATTGTAAAACATACTTCTTAAATTTTTAAGTTTTTGACTTCAACTTCTTTTACATATATCAATCAATGGTCATCGAGAGGTTGAGTGAAGCAATAAAGGTAGTATTATATGATATTCAACTTTTACATATATTAATCAATGGTCATTGCAAGGTTGAGTGAAGCATTAAAAGTAATATTTTGTGACATTCTATCAAAATGTTACAGGGTGAAAACGTGAAGTTGGGAAACACTTCCATGAGAATCGAGTGCCCGAGCAACATAGCAGACGTTATTTGGTCAAATAACTATATTTATTCGGCTGAATAAAGGATTTATTAGGTCAAATAAGTATAGTTAATTCGCCTAAATAATGGATCCTTTATTCGGCCAAATAAATTTTAACGGTGAACCATTTAATTTGATGGAACGCATAGCCGGCCGGTAAATTTTACCGTTGTGTCAATGTTTATTCGGCCGAACAATTGTTCAGGAAAACAATGGTTCGGCTAAATAATTGTTCGGCATAAAAGGTCAACTCAGAGCCTCATTTTCACTGTTTCCGCCTACAGTCAATGGTTTCAGCCCGCATGTCACGCCATCTGGTCGTGCTTGTTCCGCCACCCTATCGTGCTTATTCTGCCACCTGTCATGCCACCCGATTTGTCAACCGTCGTCCCCGCCTCTGCCTGTATTCCCACCTTTTTTACGTTGATGTGAACATCCACCACCCTGCCACCTGTTTGACACTCTCTCGACGTGGAAATGGATAGAGTTGATCAACTCTGTTCACATGGACAGAGTTGAAAAAAATATTATTACACAAAATTCCAAATATTATTGCAATTATTACCAAAATTGAGGTTAGGATCATTCCCATTAATTTTTGTCCTAAAAGAATCAGAAATAACCTGTATAATGCTTATTGGTTACAGTTTATAGTTACCATTATATTAGGATATTGTAGTTTTTTTTTTTAATTTTAATTTTATTTCATATGTATTATGAGGAAGATGTCCATTCATGAACTCTGTCCATGTGGACATAGTTCATCAAATCTGTCCATGCAAAGTTCATCAACTCTGTCCCTGATCACTTTACTTAGCATAAGGGATTTTAGTTGTTTTTATATAAATCGTAAACAAAAAAATATTATTATACATCAAATACAAAATATTACCGATTACTGATTGTTTGAACTATGTATTTCTAAAATAAAATACCAAATGTTACAAATAACAATTATTATTACACCAAGGTTAGTATCATTCTCATTAATATATGTCATAAAATAATCCCAAATAACCTATATAATGATTATTAGTTACAATTTATACTTACCATGTTATATTAGGATATTGTACTGATTAATCTGATTATTAAGCCTATAAATAGCCAAAGATCAACTCTGCAATCATAAAAGTAAGATCTATTTGTGGTTAAGCTTTAACATATAAAAAAAGTTATAGAAATAATATATATAAAGTAAACTACTTATACCTAATCCCTAAGCTGAACTGATTACAACCTGTATTAATATGAAGTAATATGCAAACGTTGATGATTACACTTTTCATAATATAACTTTATGTACATTGTTGGCAGGTATTGTTCGTCTTTTCAGTGGTTGGTTTGTTTTTATTCCTTCGTTGTTCGAGTTTATTTGTAGATATCGGTCGCAGTGTCATTGATATAAAGAAGTGTCATTTATCTTTATTTGTAGATATGGGTCACGGAGTATTTGGAGTTATAGATATGATTGATCAAATCTATAACTCCAATTACTCCATGATTGATACCTACACATCTACACATAAAATTTGGGGGAAGCGGAAGTAGTAATGCTTTTACTTGTTTTTTCTTCAAGGTATGTACTATTACCTAAATTTATCATTCGATAGTTAATGTTCGGAATGTTAAGAATCAATCTAGGAATTTTTTTTATGATTTTATGGAATAATGATAATATTTGTAGATATAATTTATGCATTAGTTTATGATTTAAATTAAGATTTATGTTTATGAATTGATTGTTTGACATAAAGAAATGTAGCTTTTACTTAATATTTTACAAAATTGGTTTCATTCATTTAAAAAATCAAAAACATATAAAAAACACAAAGATTGGCACATTAATTTCTCATACACCCAACAATAAATTAGCTATATTCATTTTATGAACTATTAGATAATATTAGGGACTTCTAGGTCTTTATTAAAAACTTAGTTTTTTTAGTAGCTAGGTCTTTGAATTTGAAGAATTAACATGTAGAATTTAAATATGTTATAGGTTGATATTTGTGTAAATTTGTAGATATCATATCAAATGGAAATAGATAATAAATTAGCTCTATTCATTTTAAGAACTATTAGATAATATTAGGGACATCTATTTTCTTATTAAAATCGTAGTTTTTTTAGTAACTAGGTCTTTGAAGTTGATAAATTAACATGTAGAATTTGAATATGTGATGAGTTGATATTTGTGTAAACTTGTAGATATCATATCAAATGGAAAGAGAGAAGTATTTGAGACAGAAGCATAGGAGGTCATCACATTCTTCGGTAGTTGGTGTCCAAAATGAAAATCGAAGATTGTTGACTTCACATCGGGATTCAATCTTATTGTATAGTTCACATTCATTTGATCATTGACGTAGCGATAGTGAAAGAGATGATTCTCCTTTATCTTCTATGGGTGAACGCAGATCTCAACCTTCTATACGGGGGACAAGCGTGGATGCAGAGCAAGGTTCCCAATAGGCTCATCATCCTACACAGGCTGGCGAAGGTGAAGCTAGGACGCAATATGCTCAACCAGCTGAGGGTTGCACACCCATTTCAACCTATCCATCAGATCTATTGTAGGAGCTTCCATGGGAAAGTGGTCTTCAACAAACAACCCTTGAAAGTTGTAGGGGTCACTATGACAAGCTGAAAAACGATCTTTCTAGTTTGGATCTCTCCCCAGAGAACAAACAAAGTATAGAGATGTTTTTGCAATCATTGGAAAAATTCATTGAGGTATATAAAGATATTGGACCAACAATAGACGGTTTTTTTGCCTTCATGTAGAGAAGAAAGGCACAGGTGATGGGTCCAGACAAGTGGGATGTTATGAAGGAGAGAGTGACTAAAGAATAGGCCAACTCAATGTTTAACTTCAAAGAGGTCCTAAAGCGTAAATCATTGAAAGTGCGATATTTTAAGCACCCTGAACTTGCACATTTTTTATATGATCGGTTCCTTGCAGCCTATGGTCAGTTTCCATGGAACGATGAGGTTCCTAATTATTTTTCTTGGTTTCTTTATGCTGAATTTTTTTTAGTAATGAAGCCAAACTATACTGATATTCATTCTGAGTTTTATGGAGTTGGAAAGGGGAGGATATACAATCGAAAAGGTGCTCTTATAGATCCCAGTACTCTTCAACCTCCACCTCAGATATCTCGTCCACCTATGCTTGTGACTTACAAATCGGAGATGTAGAACACATCACAAGTTGGGACAACTACAAGGCATAATGTTACTGAAGGTTTGACTTCGGCATTTGTAGGAGTTGATGTTGGATTGAGTCGAGAGAGGGATCGAGCCACTATTCGAAAGATTTTGTTTACAAAACAAATGACGAGTTAGATTGTATGGGCATTGAAGATCTAAAGTCATATGCCAAGGTTTGTCGTGATATATCTTCGGATAGAATCTCCAATGACACATCAAGTATAGGAGAGGTTTGTGTGCTTTCAATCTATTAATTTTTTTTTTTTGAATTTAACTTTTTGTTATATTACATCTATGTATGATAAATTATTTTTTGATGTATATTAATAAATACATTATGTAAATGTTTATTGGTTTCAATTTTCTCAATTGTTAAATGAACATAATTTTAGAGTCTCCACTAGTCACAATGCTGGAAATGTAGAAGAGCATTTTGGAGAGGTATATTTAATAATTACATATTTATATTAATGTTTCAAAGATATTTTAATTTTTGTTTTTAAATTTAAGTATGTATCTTATTGTTAATTTGACTTATCCATGCATGTTTCATTAGATTCAAACTTTTTAGATGATTTTCCATCTATTGTGAGGTGATTATTTTATTTTTTTGTTTCGGTTTTAAGTTAATTGCTAAAGCTTATTATTTTTTTCTTTTACTATGATTTATTTATTAACAAAATTTAAATTTTAAGGGAAGAGAACATATTGAAATTGGCGGTGAAGATATAGGTTCTTT
Source organism: Pseudotsuga menziesii (assembly GCA_001517045.1). Taxonomy (NCBI): domain Eukaryota; kingdom Viridiplantae; phylum Streptophyta; class Pinopsida; order Pinales; family Pinaceae; genus Pseudotsuga; species Pseudotsuga menziesii. Next base: position 113,796 of record LPNX010704943.1, on the reverse strand, counting down.
AATGGATGTGGATATTGGCACTGAGGTAATTTTGTTCATAATTGAATTGTTCTTGAATTGTTCTCTGATATATAAGTACAAATAGTTTAAATAATTTTTTACATTTATAAATTGCTTTTATATACGTTGAAGCTTGGGTCTCTTCAATCTTTTCGAGGCAAAGGGAAGACTCTGTTGGAGGATAGTGGTGGAATTGTAAGTTTAATATTTTATTTTTTTGAATTTAGTTTAAAATAGTTTAAATAGTTTGTAAGATTTATAAACTATTTTTATACATGTTGAAACTTGGGCCTCCTCCACCTTTTAGAGGCAAAGGGAAGACTCCATTGAATGGTAGAGAATTTGAGGTAATTTTGTTAATAATTGTATTGTTCTTCTATATATCAGTTTAATGTTTTATATTTTTTTATTTTAGTTTAAAATTGTTTAAATAATTTATAATATTCATAATCTATTTCTATACAT
>LPNX010704943.1:17677-113213 GCA_001517045.1 Pseudotsuga menziesii | reverse complement strand
ATATATAATGTAGTTTATTGGGACATCAAGGAGCTTAATTTTTGGATTATACACATTCTCATGATTGTTTTTTTGGATTATATACATGTACATTGAACTTACATGGTCATAACTGTTTTTTTTTATTATATACATGTACATTGAACTCGCATGTTCATGATTGTATTTTGGATTATATACATAGATACATTGATCTTAGATATAGTTTTTTCGATTATATACATGTATATGTAAAGGTTAGGAATGTTAGCAAGCTTTGATAGGCACAATCCAATTTGTTAAGAATGAATATATGAGGAATGTTAATGTTAAGTATGAATATGGGGAATGTTAACGTTAATAATGAGCATGGGGAATGTTAGGAGTGAATGTGGGAATAGGGAATGTTAATGTCAGGAAAATTTAGGATGTTTTGATAGGTGCAAATATATTAATGTTAGGAAAGGTTAGCAATTTTAGATAGTTGCAAATATATGAATGTATGTATTAGTAAATTTATGTATGTTTGTAGATGTAACATATTTTTAGTGTTGAGAAGTTGCGAATGTTAGGAATGTTAGAAAGTTTTGATAGGTGCAATCTAATGTTAATAATCAATGTGGGGAATGTTAGGAATCAATGTTGAGAGAATGTTAAAAATTAATGTTAGGATTTTTTTTTGAATATTACGAAGTTTCGATGGGTTCAAATATACATGAATGTTAGGAATGAATGTTAGGAAAGGAACTAGGAATTTTTGATAGGTGCAATCTAATGTTAAGAATCAATGTGGGGAATGTTAGGAATCAATGTCCAGGGAATGTTAGAAATGAATGTTAGGAAAATATTTGGAATGTTAGGAAGTTTTGATGGGTGCAAATATACATGAATGTTAGGAAAGGAACTAGGAAGTTTTGATAGGTGCAAATATACATGAATGTTAGGAAAGGAACTAGGAAGTTCTGATAGGTGCAAATATATGAATGCATGTATTAGTAAATTTATGTATGTTTGTAGATGTAACTTTTTTTTAGTGTTGAAAAGTTGAGAATTTTAGGAATGTTAGGAATGTTAGGAAGTTTTGATAGATGCAATCTAATGTTAAGAATGAATGTGTAGAATGTTAGGAATCAATATGGGGAATGTTAGAAATGAATGTTAAGAAATGTTAGTAATGTTAGGATGTTTTGATAGGCATAAATATATGAATGTATGAGTGAATGTTAGGAAAGGTTACGAATGTTAGAAAGTTTTGATAGGAATATTTTTTATTACTAAAGTAAAATTAGCAACTTGATTCTTAATTCTAATAAATTATAGCTCAATCCATAAATTTTCTAAGGTAACATTAGCAACTTGATTTTGAATTCTAATATTTTTTTTATTACTTAGGTAATATTACCAACTTGATTCTTAATTTTAATAAATTAAAGTTCAATGAATTCTAAGGTAACATTAAAATGACTTCTAATAAGGTTACATACTAAATGACTAAGTACACAATTATTCTGAATTCTAAGACATCAATCCATATTTGAGCATGATAGCCAATCTTAACATAAAACAAGAAACGATATAGTTAAAAACATCACAATGGAATGTCGTCGTCAATTATCCATTCATGGTCATATTTGGACAGTTTCCATTTTTTATTTTTTAAGGTTTTTTCCAATGGAACTTGTACCAATTTTATTCAAGATGCACATACTAAATGACTATACTCACAACATATAACATCAGGATCATAATCCTAAAAGCAGACATAATTTTTAGTCATACAGGTCTGCTACAAAAAATATCCTTTTAAAATGATAGATCCTCTCTCGTATGTAAATTAGTTGTCATTGTAGTCCTCCAATAACTTCATTTTTCCTTCATTGCATCGCATCAAATAATATTTTGCATTTTTGTTGTTGTCTAAAGGTGCAATCACAGCGAAAACATCTTCTGTGCAAATTACAATTTGGCATTGGAGTTTTTTAGTGAATTAAATTGACTATATAAACATAAGGTGATGGACATCATTGACCAATCAACAAAATCATTACCTTCTCTAACAAGATCTGAAATTCTATCACCATCAGATGATATTTTTATTTCTTCTGATTCTAATTCTTCTATGCTTTCTAGTGGCATTTTCCCTTTTGGATTAATCTCTATGTGTTTCCAATGTTTTACGTAGTTGTTCGTTATGTTTTCATAAACTTCTGTAGATTCAACATTTTCAGTGCAAATATGACAAAAAACATGATTTTTTTCTACTATCAAATGTAAACATGTTTTGGAAGGATTTTGTTTGAATAGAGTGAAATTCTCTAGTCCCATGTATGGTGCTAGCCTCATATGGTATTGATCTATCTATATCTTGGACCCCAACAAGCCAAAAAAACATACACAATAAATGATAAATAACAAATGACAACTTTTAATGTTAGTGTACAAATACTTCAATCTTAGTACATACATTTTTTAAAATTGACAATTAATATAAATTAAAAAAATAATGTACATACTTGCGCACATCTTTTGATTGTTGACTACAATCATGGCTCAGATTTGATTTACACCATTGGACAACCTCTGCAGCTGAATGTAATTGTCTAGAAGAATGGTTCATTTTCCACATTCAAAGTGCTTTTTTTACGCATGCTCCTACACCATCATGTTCACCTTTTCCATGTTGTGTTTCAAAGAAATTCCAACGATGTTTAATGTTCATTGCTTTATGAAGTCGACATAACCAAGAAAATGATAGCGAAGATTTAAATTGTCTCGCACATCCATCCGACCATATCAAATGTTCATTGAATTTAATTTTATGACTTTTTAGTGAATCATAGAAAAAAACTTCAATACAATGTTGAACAAAATGGGTATCATGTGTATGATCATTACTGATATAAAAGTGATATTCTTTAATCAAATCTCAATTGTCACACATGCTTTCAATGCCATCAACATATTGTTGAGAATGTCTATATAAAACATGGACAAATATCGAAACTTGGTAAGAATGATAGTATTCACTTTGAATCTCTTTTTATTCAGCAAATGTGTAGTTTTCTGCAAAATCAACCATAGATAAAATTGTTCCAGTTAGAAAATTTTCATGGGAATTTTTGAATTGAAGGTATTTCCATCGCGCTCTATGTGAATGCTTGGTGTATTTATAAATTTCACTTTCAAATTTCTTGAGAAAATCTGTCACACATATTTTATCTTCTCGCAATTCAATTCTTTTGCAATGTGCATCACTAGAACTTGTAAAATAATTGTTGTATTCATATCTTCTCCATTCAACCGTTACATTTGAAAGCGATTGATCATTATCGATAGGGTATTTATTGTGGAATAAAACAAGATTTCCACAACCATGAAAATGTTTTCCATTCCCACATTTTTTATTATAAAATACTTCATTGTGATTTCTCTCACATAGAGTTTGAGATATGAATTCATGTACTATGGGTGGAGGTGGTGAATTTGTCCAAAACATTTTACCAAATTCAAGAAACGTGTCGGAATATAATTGAAATTGCACATGATAATGAGAAAAACATGTGTCACTTATACTAATAGGTCTAGCATACCATGGCCTTTGTTGCACAAATGTAGTGATCCACATATTAATTCCACGATGATCCTCCTTGAATTTATTGAACAATTGTACTTGTGTCATTTCCATTATATGTTTTGGATGGGTTTCATATACATTTTGTGATACTCTTTGTCATATCACATCCCTTGAATTTGATGAAACTTGAGCATGTTCCAACCAATATTTATGTACAATATCTTTAACACCTTCTCCCATTCTATCTTTGTAAGCTTGTCTACAAATAGTTTCCCAGCAAGCAAGTTCATCATTTTCATCTATTTACATTCTAAATTTGCTATGTTTGTATAGTGTCTTTTTTGAGGTTCCAATTGCTTATGCTAGTTGTGTTTTCAAATGTTTTTGTCTAGTACTAGCTGAAACAATTGATGTCTTAATTTTTCTACATGCAGCACTAGTATCTTTCGTTCTGGATTTTCCAAATTTTTTTATTGCATCACCTATATTTTCTATCACATTATGTTTCAGTTTCGACTCTTTTGTCACCTTGTGAATAGCCAATAATGACATAGCACCTTATAACTTCTTGGACACCAATAAACATCTCAAAATTTGCGCTTGTCCTGCTATTGAACAATTCTTGACAATATAATCATAAATTTTTGTAGCACGATATCGTGCAACATGTATGTGTAATTGTTCTCCATATTTGTCGCAACCAATGTCTTGTAACATTTGATCATCAATGGTGAGAGTACCTATACATCAAGTTAAATTTAATTTAACATATGTCCAAAAATACAATTCATTATAAAAAAATGAATTTCGAAAATACATGATATATACATACCAGGTCAAATTTCTGGATCTTGGTTTTGATCTTCAATATTGACTTCATCAACATTAACATGTAAATCACTATTTACTTCTTCAACAATTGTCTCTTCAAGTTCCATTTGTTCTTCTTGTACCCTATTTTCAATTTCCATTTCATCAACAGTGTCATATAAATTTGTTCTTATATCTTCAATTCTCTCTTCCGTTTCTACAACCCTTTCTCTTTTTGCTCTATTTTCAAAGTTTTTTTTTTCCCTATTAGCATCGTCATCACGTTTACAATCACTCTTTTTTATGGTTTATTTTATTCCCCATGATTGTTTAATCTCCTTTTGGAAAACCCTTGGAAAAAGATCAGAACACCTTGTAAATAAATCTTCTTTGTAAAACAATTTGAAAAAAAAACTCTTTCAAAAAAAACCTTCTTTGAAAAAACAACTTATATAAATATTTTGAAAAAAAAAACTCCTTTGCAAAAATACTTTGCCAAAAAACTCTTTGGAAAAACCCATTGCAAAGAACCTACTTTGCAAAAATACCTTGGAAAAAAAACTTTTTTAAAAAACCCCTTGCAAAGAAATAACTCCTTTGCAAAAATACCTTGAAAAAAAAATTCTTTGGAAAAAAACCCATTGCAAAGAAATAACCTGCTTTGCAAAAATATCTTGGAAAAAAACTCTATGAAAAAAATTCTTGCAAAGAAATAACTTCTTTGCAAAAATACTTTAGAACACAAAATCTTTGGCAAAAGTTCCTTGGAAAAAAACTCTTTGAATGTACCCCTTGGAAATAAATTAAAAAAAAATACCTTGTAAAAAAATCCTTTAGAAAAAGAAATCTTCTTTGAAAACCCCTTCAAAAATATGTTTACTTATAGGAAATGAAGAGGTGGGAAAATCGTGAGGCTTTTTCATTTTACTTATAGGAAATGATGAGGTGTGAAAATAATGAGGCTCTTTCGTTTTACTTATATGAAATGAAGAGGTCCGAAAATAGTGAGGCTCTTTCATTTTACTTATACGATTTTTTTTTTGGCCTACGAATTTTTTTTTGCAGTTAGCTTTTGGGTCGAACAATCTTGCTTGTAACTTCTCCATAACATAAAAACATTATTCGGCCAAATAAGCTCTGAGACCTGAAACCTGTACAGTTTTCAGGTTTCTCCATTTTCGGAAGGTAACATGGATGCCTTACACTACAAATGGACTCTCCAACTTAATACCTTTAGTTTCGTCATTAAATCTACTTTTCATAGGTATAGATTTTGTTATGTATAGGTGAGATCCAATGCTTTTATTTTTTTTGTTTCTTAACATGTGTCGAGTTTAGTTTCATCGCTTTCAAAATGCGGTGAAATGAAAAATAAATAACTTTAAAAATACACCACCAAAAAAATTGAAACAAATATGGTGTCGTTAATTGGAGTGTCTACTTCAAAAGGGTATTCATAGATTTTTAAGTTTTATAGTCAATTGAGAGAAACGTGGCGCAACCAAAAACATGTTTAAAATCGACAAGGTTTTCCCATTGATCGAATTCAAAAAAGTATTATAATTAGTATATAGATCCGTTGGTTACAAACTTATACTCATCACAATAGTATATTGTGTGTAGATTTTCGTAGCATTTTTTTTGTTGTTGCAAAACACAAGTTTAACAATGATTTTACAAGCGTAACCAAACATGACTATTTTTTAGTCCTTTCATTTCATAAGGACACACTGTCAAACATTTGCCAAAATGACATATCAAATCTCAATAAAAAAAAATTGAAAAAATTATGAATAGAAAGCTAACATAATTCTGTAAAAGTTTTGTTTTTACTTAAAAGTTAAATTCTAAACAAAAACATCACTTTCATTCACCCAAATTTGAAAACATGAAAAAATCAAATTTATTTTCTCACAAGACCCCCCAAAATAGACACCTAACTTCATGGATTCACCCTAGAGTAATTCAATTCAGACCAAGATCAAGATCGAAAAGAAATTATGTCAATGCCAATGAAAAATGGAGATAAACAAATCTACTTCAATTATAATCAATGTTAGAAAAGAGGCAGTACAGGGAGAATTTATAAGATCCTACCAATGTTAAGAGTAGTTTAATTCAGAACAAGTTATCAACACCTAACATTGGAAACAAAGAGATTGAAAATAGATCAATAACATCAAAATTGTGAATGTAATCTACTTTTATATTTCCTAGTGTCCATAGATCCTAGAGAGTCCCCTCTAAACTTAAATACAAAATGACATTATATTTCATATGAATGAAATCATCTAAAAGATAGATTTGTTGGTATCATCATTTTTATTTTTGGGAACTCTCCTCCCACTTTTGTTTTGGAAAATTAATTGTTCATTCTTGTAGATCAACCAAACCTTATCTAAGTCCCTTTCAATCCCTTTCAAAAGGAGGATTTTGACAACCTGAACCATCGCCTATTTTGCTCAAGATAGTGGACTAGGTTTTAACACTTATCTCACACTTAATATTTCTATCATTTTCTTATATAGATACTGCAAGAAGAGTTTCATCTAAAGTATTATTTTGATTAATACAAAATTCAAGTGTTATGTGTTTTGGTGTGCCTTGTGGAAAACATGTTCAACTCTCGTCGGGATTTTGTTACATGAAATATGTGGTAGAATTTTCAAACATTACTACAAACCTAACATTCCATAGAAATTTAAAAAAAAAAGACATTTTATTTTTATTTTTTTTCCAAGAGATTATAAAGGGAGACTTCTTCCTTGAAGGCATTACATTGTTTTGACAACATTACAAAAATATTAAGGTTGTTGCACAAAAGAGTAGTCAACACCATAACCTAAATTCCAGTATCTCATCTCACTTATCTATTCAAGAAAAATGGACAATTATACTAATACTAGATTGATAAACTTAGTTTTTAAAAACAAAATTATATAGCAGAGTATTTGCAAGAACTTTTGCATGCATTACAGGGAATGTGGGTGTGTACCACAGTAATAACCAATTGGACCACAATAAAAACCAATTAGACAGAAGTCAAAATGCATATTTGGATCGAAGCCATAGCATTGACATGAAATATATTTGAACCAACTCAAAAAGAAAAAAAATCAAATAAATTGATTATATTAAAACTAGAATTGAAACATTAAAGCTATTCTAATTTTTTATCCATAAAACATTAAACTAACACTATTATTAAACATAAATACCTATGATACAAAATAATAACAACAATTTAAATATTATTAGGTTGAATAATTAAATTACTATTTAATAAAACTATATTAAAAAATACTATTATTATAATATTAAAACTAACATTGAAACATTAAAAGCTATGGTCATTTGTCATTAAAACTAGCAATGCCATCAAACATAAATACTTACACTATAAAATAATAACAAAACAATAGCAATTACTAAACAAATGTCACCATTTCTAAGGTCCAATCAATTTTCTATTAAAATTTCTCAACACATTAAAAGATAACAACAAAATCAAGCATTAAAGAAATGTCACTTCTAAAGTCCCATAGACTTTCTTAAAAAAATCATCATTAAATTGAATTCTTTGAAATAATCTTTTACACACCAATGTCACTTTTAAAATCCAAAACTCCAATCAACTTTCCATTGAAAATTTGCATATTTGAATTTTTTTTACATATAGATATATTCTTTGATAGCCTATATATTCAACTAATCTTTTAAATTTAACGAGATAATTGATGTTCTTGATTCCATTTAGTTTTAAGATTAAAAAAATAAAAAATATTTATTCAATCATTTTGAATAAGATGATTCCTAACCATGAATTAAAAAAGAAAACAAAAACTATGATAGATGTGCTTAAGTAAATGAAAACTAAGATTTACTTTTTATGTATACATAACTTGTACAATACTCTCACTAATTTCCATATTGTAATTGTAGTAACTGTGATGTAAGATTTTTCCTTTCTTATGAGCACTAGTTTTGTTAAATGTTAATCATGAACTTATTTGTGAGATTCTCTCTATTTCTAACAAATATTCAAAAATTTAGATTATATGGTATGCAAACATTTAGATTATGTGGCATTGAAGATCAATGATTTTCCCAAACATACAATGCAGCGACTTAAAGCTTAGCTTTTATCTACCAAGGAATACTTTTCTCATTTTAAAAATCAACATTATTTCTTGGTAATACATGGGAAAAACTTTGCTTTTCTGAATTTAAAACATCAACATTATTTATAAAGAAAAGGAACGCATCTGAACTTATCATTTGTAGTTTGAATTTTGACTTCATGTCCAAAGGTTGATTTGTGTTTATAACGATGAGTTCTCAGTTATAAAACTTACTAGATTAAGATTGTAAGTAATGACAAAGTTAAATTTAAAACGATGACTTCTAAGTGAGAAAACTTAAAAAAATTCTCTATGCAAATTTTATTTCATTATAACTTATGTCCTTGACCATATCCTCCACACATGGTGTACGGGATAGTTATCCGGATCCCGAAAAGCTAATTGACCCTGGGATCCAATCCCTTGTCATTCCCATGTCCTTCAATTTAATTTTAGTCACGAAGACAAACAACTACACACCATTTTTAAAACACAAGATATGGTGTCTTTTCAATTCTGCCCATTCTCGATGAACACCTCCAGGAGCTAACCGACTTGAGAGTCCTGTGAGTCCCTTCTCATCCCCATATCCCTAAATTTATTTTTAGCCACTAATACAAACAACCACACACCATTTCTAAAACTCAAGATAAGGTTTCTTTGTATAAGTGCGCCATAAAAATGCATTCACCATTCCAGGTTTCTTTTCAATTCTGCCCATTCCAATAGCTATCACGATAACACACTTATAGTCACGCAACTCATCATACCACAAATTGACTCTAAAAAAATAAGTCATTCGATTAACACCTGCATCGAATACTACATATCTCAAACTCAGTGTTGCACAAATCAACTCTTAAGACTGTTCGATGTCTCAAAGAACATCATTGAGAGTTTATATAAATCATCGGAGTTTGTTCTGTATGCTGCTCATGAAAATTGTATGTTCAAACACACCAAAAATATGACCCGACTTTCTGCGTATTTTAATTATGCGTTTGGCATGGAAACGTATGGAAGGCTCTGCAGCACCAAACACATGACGGACAATCACTCATTTGGCATGACTGATTTTTTTGGCCTAGGGTAACTAGGTGACGATTTCGCCTCTCGGCGAATGTCAAATCATCAATTCCGACGTCCTCTCTAGTCTCTGTCAGCTGTCAGTTATGAAAACTCCACCCTGAAGCAATGTGATGAGAATATGCACTGAGAAAGCTATACCATCATCTTCCACCGGGAATCTATTAATATCCTCAACGAGTTTCAACACATGTTCATTCTATGATAATAAAGAACACTAGAGCAATTCTCTTTCTAATGGCAACCATAATGGAGTTCAGCAATTTTTATTCACTGGAACTATGTCGAGATCGAGTAAAGGAATGAATACGATATCCCTTTTGTAATTATTAAGGGTTTTAATCCTTTGTAACCCAGTTTTGTAGTAAACTGAAAGGTATTCATATGTCATTCTCAGAATAGCACGCCGTGTTAGTAATTACAAACCTTTTCAACATCGTTGCAGGCATGGAGTGTTTCAGCTAACCAGAAAGCGTGGAATTTAAACCCTTAGTTAAAGCTTGACTCAATAATGATTTTCTGGAATGTTACGCACTATATTAGTCATCTGCAATATTATGTGCTATATTAGTTTCACACTTCAGTTTGTGCGTTAATTGGTTACACTCTTTGGAATCATTTGATTGCATTAAACCATATAAATAGTTTTGTAATTACACGACCGTTTGAAATTACTGATTAATGCATTTATTGTTTTAGGATAAGCTTGTATTTTCCTTGATATGATCACATCAGGTCTTATAATTCGGAATCCAATTTATGTGTAACCATCTTTTGAATACTTGGATATTATACTCGAGCATTTAAAACTTAGTCATTTACTTTTTGTTTAGTCTAGATGTGTTATAAAGAGTCAAAGTGCAATGTATGCGCTAATTTGTAACCAGTTTTTTTATAATGGCATGTTATAGTCCGTGTTAGTATGTTTTTTTTAATATGTATTGTGGATAACATTGAAATTTAATTATTTAAATTTACAATTACATTAACTATGTAATTTTATACATACAATTTACAATTACGTTAAATACAATTTATGTGTAACATTTATTTCCTTAAAAATAAAAAAATTCATTTGGTTAATCTAAGCATTATTTCCTTTCATAAAATTTAAAAAATGCTTCCCTTTAAAATATTGACTCGGATTTTAACCATATTTTAATTTACTATGATTTTTTCATAGTTTATCATATTATTATAAATTGAAAATCATAGTTTATTCATATTATTATAAATTGTATATATATTTTTTTATAATTGTTATTAGTCATTTATTTTAGTTTTTTTGGATGATATTTTGATTATTGTTATTATTAATTTATTTATATTATTAACTTTTTAATGAAATCAGATTATAAATCTCTTTTAATAATTGTTAATAACAACTTATTATAAGTATAATTATGATGATATTTTAATCTATCCAATTGAATTTTATTTGAGGTAATGTATTTGTTTAGAAGGTTAAGACACCTACTTTTGCTAGAAATGCATTAAAGGCTAATCTTTTCTTTTTGTTTAATGTTTTGTTTTGTAATTAAAATTTAATTTAGTTTTTGTAATGGGCAATTATATATGCTATTGAGGATTTGTTTACTTACTTTTCTTCAATTTAAACTTGCATTTATAATATCTTAGAGTTCAAGAGTTCCTCTTCTTAAATATTTGAGTGGAGAAAAATGTATAAATAGCTTTGGGATTATCATCTTCTCATGAATTATATCTTACCATGTTAAATTTTAATAACTACTATTTTAGTTTTATGTGTAAATCCCTTTTATTATAATAACTACTAACTTAGCTTTATGTTTGAAACTTTTAAAATAATTGTTGAAGGAAACTATCTAATTTTGAGATCTCTATCGTAATATGGCTCCCATGCAACAAACTTCATTTTTAATACATTATATATATATTTTTTGTATTGGTTGTTACAGCTTCGTCATTAAAAAAAAATTCCTTTTTTAATGATACCATCCAAGGATATCTATTATTAAGCAATCAAAATAGAGTTTATAAAGTAAATAACATGATAAACCATCATCCGGGGAGGTGGGTGGGACCATCTTTGATACTAGACGGAATATAGTATCAACTTATGCGTAGGGTCTCATTCAAAAAACAAATAATGAAGTTGAGTTGTTCGCACTCTTCTTTGGTTTGGATCTGGCTAAGCAACTCAAAATCGCCAAAATAATTATCATGGGAGACTCCAAACAAGTTATCCACAAAATGATCAATGGATACAATAAAGCAGAAATCAAATCCAAAGAATCTATGAGCAAATTGGATAAGCCTCCGTAAATGTTCAAACCACCTTTTATAACAGGTGTATCACAGTCTCAGAGGCAATAATATCGAAGTATATAAGTTGAAAAACCAACGAGCTGAGCTAAAAATGGGATTAACTGAGGTTAATGGTAACTCAAAAAATACAATTTATGTCCCCTAGGATCATTTGCAAGGAAGGAGGGGCTCAACGGTGGCCTTTCCATGATCTCCCTTTAAAAAAAAAAAAAAAAATAGAGTTTGTGGAGAAGTCCTCATTTCCTAGTGATCCAACAACTGACAGGTTGCATGGCCTCTAGAGTCCAACTATCCCTCTTGATCCAATGCAACCCATGTGATGGGATTTAATACAACCCCAGGCTTGCTCAAACGGATTAGAGTTCCTGCACTAGCCATGGAGTCTGGCTTCAAGAAGCCTCCTCCAGCTCCATTTGGTCATTAACCTTCTGTTTCTCCTGGTGCAACGACTGATTTTTGTGGTGTAGCGGACATTTTTATTGGTGAAGAGAATGTTATTCCAGGTGCATAGGTTGTATGTGCAGCGAATCGTTTTTGTGGTGCAGTAAACAGTTTTCCTAGTGTAGTGAAATTTATTCTCAGTATAGAGAATGTTTGTGTAGTGACCGTTTCTCCTATATAGGAACTGCATTCATTCTCCTTGGGATCCCTAAACATTGGAGATAAGGATTGGTTGTCATGTTCTCAAGCGACACGCTCAACTCACGTTGCGCATTCATATTTTCTTCTTTTTCAGGAAGTTATGGAAGACAACGATGTTACTTTGAATTATCTTCGGGCATACTTAAAATATATCAAGCATCACATTCGATGGCTCAATGCCATCATGAATCATGGGGTTACAAAATGGATTTCAACCATTGAAGACGTCAAATTGATGGCACAACAAATGGAAAATCATGACACTCGAATTCCATACAACCATAGATATTTGTATGAGCTAATGGGCACAATTGGTTACATGGAGGACTTGCAGAAGCTAGTAAACATGAATCAAAGAAGCCACTTTCAAGACTCACCAGTCAGAGATCAGCCAATGGACAAAAACTTCAGTAGTCGAGCCAGTCAAAGATCCAAAAGGAAAGGATTAGGAGTCGTACAAGTGCATATGGTATTTCATGTTCTTCTGCAATTTGGTTTTAGGCTTCTATTTCCGTATATACCCCTTCGAAGGGTGAATTTCAGGTCTTTGGAATCTCATTTTGTATGCTTGGTTGTTAGCATGCTTTTATATAAATCCAATATCTTCCTATTTTCTGTTAAAAAAAATGATAAACCATCATGCCACAACTTATAAATACACTGACCTTTAAGGTTCATCTAATGTATAGTGATGACATTCTGGTTGGATTACATTTCACTAAGAAACAGATTTAATTTCATAATATATATTTGTCAGTGATTATATGGATTCAAACTCATAATTTTGTAATTTCATAATAATATTTAAAGTTCTCTTGTGTGAGAATAATTGTGTGGAATACCCGAGAGAACATTAAATATAAACAGGTCTTCAATTATGAGAATAGAACATTTGTTAGTGGAACCATGCACAGTTTTTGTGGAACCGCAAGTACATAACAAACCATATAAAAAAAAATTAGTGGAGCAATGAACATTTAGTGATGGAACCATGAAAAATGTTTATGGAACAATGAAGAAATGTCGGTGGAACTATGAGAAGGTTATAGAAAGATGGACAACGTTGGTGAAAACAGATGAGCAATTTTGGTGGAACCATGAGAATATAAGTAACCATGATAAATGTTGGTGGAACATTGAGAAACTAAGTAATTATGAACAAAGTTGATGGAATCTTGACCATGAACAAAGTTCATAATACCATGAGCATTTGGTGATATAACTATGCTTATAGAACACTGAACAAATTTGGTTAAATCATGAGAAATGCACTTTTATGCAATTGTGAATAATGCTTTTGGAACCCAAAACAATGTTTACAAAACCTTGAATATTTAGTTGTGGAACCTTGAGGAACGTTCGGCCACAATGTTGTATTCTCATAATTCAAGATCTATGTATATTTAAAGTTCTCTCCAGAGTTTATATGGAATACCCTTACCAAGATCTATCTCAGCACATATGCATGCATATGTGCATAAACTTTCTACCTATCTCTTAATACTTGAGTTTATGTAAGTTCCCAAAGAATTCCTGCAATCTTCAAAAACCAATAAATACCAAAAATATATTGGTAAATTGGGTAGAAGAACAAAAACATGCATTCGAGTATTAGACATAATGTTAGGCTCAAATTATAGGAATTGGGGGGTTATAGAAAGTATAGAGGTGCCCCAAAACAAAGGACCCTCCTCAAACACTCAAGACTATAATCAACATGATTGTCACGTACCTAGTAGCCTTTTTAGAATGTTGAGACCACATTCACCGAAATATGTGCATAAATTATGCTCTTTGGTACAAAGTTCAAATTCCGATTCCATTCACATTTATTTCACTAATTTTACAATGGAAACATACTTATCTTTTTAATTGTGTATTATTCAAACTATCCTTTCAATTTTATTGGATTATTTCTATCATAAATGCATTCAAACCAAATTCTAATAAATCATGCATATAAACAAGTCAGAAATAGAGATTTAAGCATACACATATTAGAATTTATAAACCATGAAAATCATACAGAATTTGGCACTTATATTAGGAATTTCCTCCAAATGTATGCAAGTTAAGAATGTTCCTCCTAGTCTTAGGCACTATATCAAGGCACTTTGTCTGTTGGTGGGTGGGTGTGCAACTACAGTGGATAGGAAGGGATCCAAATTTATTGGTAATTTATGCCCTTTTTGTTGCCTATGGTTTTTTTCTATGTATTGTGTTAGTTATAAAGGAGAAAGGAGCACGCCTCTACATAAACTGTGCTTTGAAAATTGATGGAAAATGGAAAAAGATTCATTGGAACTAAAATTATTGTCTTGAAAACAACATGCACTTGGATTTGAGGTCTATGTAGCATGGGATGCCAAAGTGACGCACCACTGTACAAGTTATGGAAATTAAGTACTTGTGGCATTAATGTCAGGTTCTACCTAGAATTGGTGTCATAGTGACTCTGTTGCACATTTTTGGGAAACTATTTGATCCATCAATTGAGCTAACATCGATCTACAAGTGTTGCAAAACTAGGCACTCGTAGGGGTCAGCAACTTGGGAATTATGCAAAATTTGAAAAAAAATTGGGAAAAAAGGAATAACTACCTCGAACATTTCTTAGGAATGGATATGGACCTCTGAAATAGGGAGGTGACAAAATTGTATAGGTAGCTGGAGGCCATGGAGGAAGTCCCATGAGTTAAACCAATGAAGAGAAATAATGAGGGAATATCCATAACACATTTATGAAGTTGATAAGGCCCTTCAAGAAAGTACCCAAAAAAAAGGAACAATGCGAAGAGGACAATCTAAAGGTTAGGGGAAGGGGAAGATAAAGAAAGAGAGGAATAGGGATGGGATAAAGAGATAGAGATAAAGGGGGTTAGGGTTTTTGGGAGGATTATGGAGGTAGGGGAGAATGGGGAGTATATGTGTGGAGACGGGGGGTTGGTTTTAAAGAGAGATAGATAAAGGAAGAGAGATGAGGGGGATGGTTTGTGAGAAATTTAACGTTAAGCTAGCATTAATTCAGGATCTTTAACTGAGAGAATAACAAGCAAAACAATCAAACACAAGAGACAATGAACACAATGTTTTTCCTTGGGGAAACCATAAATGGAGAAAACCCCGCAACTTCCTCAGAGATAGAATCAACAACAAAAGTAAAACCCCAAAACAGTAAGATGGTCTCTCGACAACAGTAACCTCTTTCTTTCTTTCCCCAGTGTCTTCTTCTTCCTCGGCTATTCTCTACAACTGAGTGTGAGTGAGTATGTGATAAATAGATAGTGTAGCTCTCTATTTATACTAATTCCTGACTTGAGTAAACCATACTAGGTTCAACTTCTCTACTTGAGTATAATAACCCTAATGCCCCAGAACTGGAGGGACTTTAACCCTTAACCAATAGGAGGGTTACTCACAATGACTTGACATGACTTGTTTACATTATAGAACCTCCCGATAGAAACATTGGGGCATGACATGACTCAAGTACATTACAAATACATCTTGGAATAAACATCAGGTTACAATACATAAGAAATGCAAGTGAATACGTTCCAAAGTTACAATTACATCAACACTCCCTCTTAACTAGGAAGGTATTCTCTCGACACAATTTATCAGCACAAGTCTTCTTCTATGTATCATTTGGATCATCGTCAAGTTCTCGTCATATTCATCTTCAAGTCATATTCATTATTGGATCTAGCTCATCACTCGATTTGGATCATCATCATTGGATCTGGATCATCACTAGATGTGGATCATCACTGGATATCATCACTGGATCTGGATCATCACTTGATTTGGATCATCACTGCTGGATCATCATGGGTGCTATCTCATGATTCTTCTCATCATATTAAGTTCTACTAAGCCAGCCCTTTTTCATGTTGGTTGTAGGCCTAGCCTCCATGTAGGTCTTATTCAGTGCTTATATCTTACACCAAGTCAGAATGGCCCGCCCAGCACTTACATATGACCATGAGAGGAATACATCCAACACCATGTTAGAAAGGCACATCCAGAACTTGCATTTGATCATGTAGGAACCAATCCTATAATCACATCAAAAAGGCCCAACACTCACATTCACCAGCATGATAGGACACAACTACTATCATCTGTGAAAAGGCTCAGCACTTACAACCACTAGCATGATAGGACACAACTACTATCATCTGTAGAAAGGCACAACACTCACATCCACCAGCACGATAGGACACACCTGCTATCATCTGTGGAAAGGCTCAGTGCTTACAATCACCCGCATGGTAGGAAACACCTACTACCGTCTATGAAAAGGCACGGCACTTACAATCACCATCATGGTAGAACACGCCTACTACCATATTTGCAAAGGAACATCACTTACATTTTACCATGGAAGGAACTTAATCCTCTAACCATGTCAAAAGGGCACTTAGTCCCAGATTGAGGGTTCCCAGTAACTGACCAGGTGCCTCCATTCTCCCAGAGAATGGAAAGAACCCTTAGATCTGATCGAATGGAAACACATCCCTCAATCACATTAGAATTGGCATGCGCTCACATCTAATCATGTAAGACTACATCTTTCACTTGTATCAGAAAGGCCCCCAGTCCTAGACCGAGTAGTCCTGGTAACTGATCAGGCACCTCCATTCCAAGAATGGCAATAGCCCTTACATCTGATCATGTAGGAACCAATCCTACAGTCATATCAGAATGGTTCAGCACTCATATCTGACATGGAAGGAACCAATCCTTTCACTATGATAGAATGGCTCAGCCCTTACATCTAACCATGGAAGGCACCAATCCTCTCACCATGTCAGAATGGCTCATAGACTCATCACTTCCCCTTGGAAGGAACCTCAATCTGGAGAACACCAAGCTTCTCCCTGAAGTACTCAAACTTCACTATGGCCAATGGCTTCGTCAACACATCAGCTATTTGTTCATTCGTCGCAACATACTGGAGCTTCACTGCTACCCTCCACACCATATCCCTGATATAGTGATACTTGATCTCGATATGCTTCGACTTGTCATGGAACACTGGGTTCTCCGACAACTTCACACAACTATGGTTGTCGCAATATATATATGTAGCATCCAACTAGAGATCAAATAAATCTAATAATAGATTCCTTAGCCATATTGCCTCACAACTAGCTGAACAAGATATGATATAATCTGCTTCAGCTGTACTCAGTGCCACACAAGATTGCTTCCTACTAAACCAAGAGATCACACCTTATCCCATACTAAAGAAACACCCTGAATTGCTCTTCCTATCGATGGCACTGCTAGCCCAATCTGAATCAACATAACCCTCCAGGTTAATCTTCTGACTTGCCTCATACTTAAGCCCATAATCAACTGTACCCCTCAAGTTCCTCAAAATATTATTTGCAACAATCAAGTGAACATGTCTCGAATCTGTCAGAAACTGGCTCAAGGTGTTCACAGTAAAGCAAATATCTGGTCTTGTGTTCATCAGGTACATATGGGACCCAATCATCTAATGATACATCGTAGCATCAACTGCTTCTGATGAAGCATAACTCAATAGCTTCAGGTTCAATGCCATAGGTGTGGTCATGGCCTTGCAGTCCATCATCCCAAATCTCTTCAATATCTCTACTGTATATTTTCCTTGTCCCAGGGAAATTCCATCTGCATTCTGCCACACCTCCATGCCTAGAAAATAATGCATCATACCCAAGTCCTTCATTTCGAACTCAGCGGCAAGCTTCCTCTTCATATCAGCACTCAACCCATCCATACCTATTACAAACAAATCATCCACATATAGTAGGAGCATCACTGGGTTTCCATCTTCAACCTTGTAGTAAAGGTTAAAATCTGCTTTACTTTTGGTAAATCCCAAACTAGATAGAAAGCTATCAATTCTCCTGTACCATGTCATGGGTTCCTATTTCAAACCATACAAGGCTTTCTTCAATCTACACACATGAGACTCCCTGTCATGTGTCTCAAAACCGAGTGGCTATTCCACATACACTTCCTCTTCTACTACACCATTCAAGAAAGGAGTCTTGACATCCATCTGGTGTATCTTCCATTTCATCACTGCAACTAGAGCAAGTAATAATTTGATGGAAGTGTATATGGCTACAAGTGCAAAATTTTCTTCCTAATCTATTCCTTCTTTCTAGGAGAAACCATGAGCAACAAATCTTGCTTTATATTTTTCAATGCTACCATCTGCAGCATGCTTGATCTTGTAGATCCATTTGGAAGTTCTGGTCTTGGGAAAATATCCCAAACATCATTCTTCATGATCGATTGATACTCTTCGATCATAGCATCCTTCCATTCTTTTCATTCTGCCACTTATTCATAATTGGAAGTTTATTTATCGATTAAATCACATAATAATGCTACATACCCAGAGCACGATCAGGTCCTCTTTCTTTCTCTCTGATTCTCTTCTGGAGCCCCGTATCTTTCCGCACCTTGGATAAATTCTTGTAGCAAAGCAGGTTTCCTCTTATGAGGATTCTTCTCCTGAGGTGGATCTACAGGTTCTTATGGTTCTTCAAATTCTCAATCTTTTTCTTGAGTTTCTTCATTCATGGTTGTGTCATGAATTATGGGTTCTTCTGATTCTTCAGGAACTTAAGTAGGTTTCTTTCTGGATTTGTTGTATGCTGAGTCTTCATCAAATGTTACATCCCTGCTGATGTCAATCTTTTTGAATCCTAGGAATTATATTATGTAATCCTTCGAGCTTTTAGAGTATCCCACAAATATACCCTTCTTTCCTGAAGGATCTAACTTTGTCCTCTTCTCTTTTGGAATGTGTATGTACACTGGATAGCCGAATATTCTAAGATGGTTGACTTCTGGTTTCTTTCCAAAAAAGACTTCTTTAGGTATCTTGTTCTCGAGTACTTTGTGTGGAGTACGGTTCTGTAAATACACCATTGTTCTAGAAGCTTCTGCCAAAAGATGCATAGGAATATCTTGATCATGAAGCATAGCTCTTGCAACTTCCATGATATTTCTATTCTTCCTTTCTGCAATCCCATTCTGTTGTGTATTATATGAGGTGGACAACTCCCTCCTAATCCCTGAGTATTTGCATAACTCTTTGAATTCATTTGATGTGAATTATCCACGATTATCTAATCGAAAGGTGTTGATCTTCTTTTTTGTGTGATTCTCGATCAAGGCTTTGAATTCCTTGAACTTGTTGAATACTTCATCTTTGTTCTTCATGAAGTAAATCCATGTCTTCCTATAAAATTCATCAATAAAAGAAACATAGTATACATACCTGCTTAGTGATCTTGATGACATTGGTCCGCATACATTGGAGTGGATGATTTCCAAGATTCCTTTGCTTTGCTCTTACTACCTCGAAATTTCTTCTTTGTGTTCTTTCATTTCACACATCCTTTGCAGACCCCATCATGTTTTGCTTGAATTTATGGAAGACCTTCAACATCTTTGCTTGCAAGTGGTAGTGCTCTGTAATGCACATGTGCAAGCCTTCTGTACAAAAGTTCATTTGTTTCTACTGTTTCATGGACCAAGGATTGTTCTGGATGGCCCTTCAATTTGTATAATCCTCCTTTGTGTTCCCCAATAAATATTGCATCATCAATAGTTTTTCCTTTTTGCCACATGATGAAATGACCATCTATAAATGCAACCCTCATTCCTTTTGCATGTAATGCAGATATTGAGAGGAGATTCTTATTTAGTCCTGGTACAAACAATACTGCCTTCATTATCATAGACTTTCCAGAGTCTAGCTTATAGGAGGATTCCCCACTACCTTTTATTGGATACTAATATTCATATCCAAGCTTCATCTTGTGAGGTGATTCATGTTCTGATAGTTTCACAAAGATTCCTTGAATCCTGTCATATGTTTGGAAGCCCCACTGTCTATTATCCAATCATTACTTCCATGTGTGATGCTTCCTGTGAGAGCGGAAATCAAAACATATTCTTCATCACTTGAAGAATCTTCACTTTCATATCTGGTTCTCTTTGTGGAAGGTTCATCATCCTCTATAGCATGAGCATGATATCTTCTCTTCTTTCCCTTCTTCTTGTGAGAGACATTTTTGTTTCTAGGACATTCTCTAGTATAGTGTCCTTTCTCGTCACATGTATAATATCTGATTCTACACAAATATTTTCTAGTGTTATCTTTGTGAGAGTTCTTACCTCTGGGGGGATGAAAACTTCTTATGGTTTTCTTGGAGTGTACCGTGAGAGCTTGATCTTCACTTCCCATCTTTTCTTCTCGAGCTGCTATTCGAGCTTCTTCTTGAGAGAACTCTTCTCATAGTCTATTGAACTTGGCTAACTTCTTTCTAGCACAGATTCCTTGAATAAAGGAGTCCCATGATCTAGGGAGACTATTCAAGGTGTTCATTACAATCTATGCATTCTCCACTTCTTCATGTGCTGCTTCCAGCTGTTCCTTGATCGGAGATACCCTTGTAAAGTAAGACTGGATGGTTTCTGCATTCTGGATCTTTACATTCTTCAGTTGGTTTCTCAGAGTCATCTTTTGATTTATGTTCTTCCCTTCAAACAATTTGGTTAGGGAATCAAACATAGCTTTAGGTGTCTTTAGGGAGGACACCTGTGGTATGAGGTGATCCTTGATTGAATCAGCAATGATCCTCTTTTCCATAACCAACTTCTTCTAATGTAAGACCTTAGCCTCATCTCCCTCTAGAACTGGAACCTCCTCACTAATATAGGAGTCCAACTCATTTTCTTCCAGGACCGGGGAGATCCTATACTTCTAGGCTCAGAAGTTATCATCTCCCTCAATATTTTCATCAATATTGGTATGATGATACATCTTAACTAAGAACCTCAAATGGAAATACAAAAGATTTATATCTTACAAGGTCAATATGTTGGATGTGGATTTGGAGCTAAAATTCTGTAGTGTTGGTTCAGGAGCAGGTTAGGGTTTTGCTTTTCCCAAGTTTTGTCCAACCAAATGCTTTGATCTTGATATCTAAACTTTGATTTTGAGGAGGAGATAAATCTAGGCCTAGGATCACTAAAAAATTCCAATTCTATGGAAAGCCTTAATTTTCGGCAGCAGTGTTCGGTCCAAAACTGAAAAAACCTCAGAATTGGATTTTGCTTCGACAGAAAGATGCGCCCTAGGGAAGAGAGTTATTCCAACCTTCTTTTGCTGAAAATATGTGGAGAGAGATCCAAAAAGTAGGAATCCCTAGTTCCCGCAACTGCACAGTGTCTTCTTCTCAGGTTAGCTCTGATACCATGTTAGATTTTTAACATTAAGCTAGCACTAATTCGGGATCATTAACTGAGAGAATAACAAGCACAACAATAAAACAAAAGAGAAAATGAACACAATGTTTTTTTTCGGGGAAACCATAAATAGAGAAAACCTCGCAACTTCCTTAGAGATAGAATCAGCACCAAAAGTAAAACCCTAAAATAGTAAAATGGTCTCCCGACAGCAGTAGCCTCTTTCTTTCTTTCACCAGTGTCTTCTTCTTCCTCAGCTATGCACTACAACCGAGTGTGATTGAGTGTGTGATAAATAGAGAGGCTAGCTCTCTATTTTTACTAATTCCTGACTTGACTAAACCCTACTAGGGCCAACTTCTCTAGGAGAGTCTAATAACCCTAGTGCCCCGAAACTGCAGGGAATCTAACCCTTAACCAATAGGAGGGTTACCCACAATGACTTGACATGACTTTCTTACATTATAGACCCTCCCAATAGGAACATTGGGGCATGACATGACTCAAGTACATTACAAATACATCCCGGAATAAACATCGGGTTACAATACATAAGAAATGCAAGTGAATACATTCTGAAGTTACGATTACATCAACATGGTTAGTGACAAGGGGAGGGAAATTATGAGAGACAACAATAGAAGAGGTTAATGGAAGTGGGAGTAGGAGAGAGATAGAGAGAGGAGGGGGTTTTAGGGTAGGGTGTATGAGAGAATGGGGTTGTTAAGGGGTTAAAGGTAGATAGAGATGTGGGTCTTCGGGGGTTATATGTAGAGATAAAGTGAGATGTTAGAAGGTTGGGAGTAGTTGGAGTACAGGAGAGAGAGAGTGAGTGAGGGGGTTAATAAGGGTTAGAGAGAGAGGGGGGAGGGGGGTTATTTCTAGGATTGGTGTAGGGATTTATAAATGTGTGTGTGTGTGTGTGTGTGTGTGTGTGTGTTTGTGTGTGTGTGTGTTTGTGTGTGTGTGTGTGTGTCAGAGAAAGAGAGAGAGAGATAGTTAGGTAGTGTGGTGTTAGTAGGTTGGGGTAGAGAGAGAGGGGTAGTTGTTAGGTATAGGTGGACGAGTAGGGGAGAAAGGGAGAGTGAGAGAGGTATTTAGTAAGCGTTAGAGAGAGAGAGAGGTGGGGTTGGTTAGATGATTTGGGTAGGGAAACAAGGTTAGGAGTTAGTTGTTGTGGGAGTAGTATGAGATAGAGGGTGTGAGAGAAGAGGAGAGGGGCATGAGGTATAGTGGTGAGAAAGAGAGTAGGGAGGGTGATGTTAAGGGCTTGGGTGAGAGAGGGGGATAATAGTTAGGGGTATGTGGAGGAGTACAAGATAGAAAGAGAGAGTGAGAGAGACGGTTAGAAAGGGTTGGGGGAAGAGGGTAAAGAAACATAGAGAGAGAGAGAGAGAGAGAGAGAGACGTGATTTTGCAATAAGGGGGAGTGTTGGAAAAAACACACCAACAAAGCCTTATCGACAAGGGTTCTCACTCTGTCGATTCCCAACCAGCATGATATCCCTAAGCACTAGCCTAGATAGGTTTTACCTTGCCCAGCAATATCTGCGGAGTGGACGAAGTCTCACCGGAGATGTTCAAGGGAGAGCTGTCGGAACCAAGTTTCTGGAAGTAAGAAGTGAAGATAGGGCATCTGTTACTTCGACCAGATAACTATTAGATTATAGAACTAAGACAAGTATCACAATTCATCGCAACATTGTTATCACAGCATTATTATTCATACAACAACTTTAATAAGCTTCATCATCATTCATCATAATTACGACAGAATTGGGATAGATCGCATCATCAGTTCATTGCAGCAACATCAGTAAATCATAAATAGATTCATTATACTTCTCATTGACATTGCAGCAGAGAAAACAGGAAAATAGAAGACAACATTTAGGTAACAACCGTCATGTCATATTAATTCTTCGCAACGGATCCAAAACTGATAATTCTTCTTCATAGCAAGAGACCGATTACATCCCAAAATTTAGTATCTAACACAGACAGATTGTATATTGTTCAAAATAGAAGACTCATCAAGACCATAGACAGATCGCAATAGATTGAACGCTCTCATATATTGACTTGGACTTGTATCGCACTGATCATGATTCTTCTTCTCGTTATCATGTCCTTACAATTTCAAAACTATATCTATATATAGGCTTGCACCTTTACATCAAAGGTCCACTTCTAACTAACTTCTAACCACTAATGACCTATGTCCACAAAACGTGGTCATTTAATACATTAAATATTCAAAAACGGTTATTCTTTCACCTATCATGCTAATCGAGCCTTGTGCAGTGTCGTGTGAGCTTGTGTAACTATCACGACAATGCACAACTCACTTACGCAAAACCCCTTCCAATAGGCCCCCAACATAATCTTGTGGCTCGTTCTCGAGCCACATCAGTTTGATAGGGTATATGTCGATGTCTTGTCCTTGAAATATTCAAATCGCTGCGATATCTCTCGTACCTGGAACTTGACTCTTTCAGTAGCACTTTGATAGTTAAGAAAATCTTGTTTCATGTGGTGCACTTCCCCAGCTTTGCCATCGACCATCTTCTGACTTTTTTGCACTTCCTACAGTGCTGTGACTATTCTGACAGCCAACTACCCACCAAAATCTTGAAACTCATCCAACAGGGCACGACGCTTTTGTTGGAATTCTTGGGCATGGGTCGCTCTCTGCTGTAGGTCCTTCAACTCCTCAAACTATGTGATTTGCATCATGAGTGGCAGTGCTCGTAGTGACATCTTCAGTGTCGTCAAGATTCCTTTAGCTTCTTGAGCCTGCGTGGTCAATTGGTCGAGCTCTACCATTAGAGGAAATTTGGGGTCTAAAATGGGCCTTATAAGAAAATGTGCCAAAATAAGTTTTTGTGAGTTGGAATTCAAGAACCAATAGAATTTCAATAAAATAAGTCAACCATAATGGTTGAATTGACATATTTGTCATTAAAAAAAACTATTTTTTTTGTTCGTATTTTCGACATATCTCATTGTGTTTTTACTTAAATTTCGATCGGGAGAGCTCGTTGGATGCGGAATTTGATTCCACATCCAACGAGTACCCACATTGCATACTTTTTACGGACCTCGCTACCCCAAAAACAATAAATACCTAAAAAAATGTGATGATGATGTCATCGTCACATTTTTTCAGGTCTTTCTTATTTTTGGGGTAGCGGGGTTCATCAAAAGTATGTCGTGTGGGTACTCGTTGGATGCGGAATCAAATTCCACGTCCAACGAGCTCTCTCAATCGAAATTTGAGTAAAAACACAGGGAGATATGTCAAAAATATGAACACAAAAAGTAGTTTTTTTCTTTCTTCCTCCAAAATTAATCAATATTATTTTATTATTTTAACTATTATTTTATTATTTTCCTTAGGAGGCCCATTTTAGACCCCAAAATTCCTCTAATGCATCTTGGACAATGCTTTGCAGGAACTAAGTTGTCATTTCCATGTTTTTATTTTCTTCTTGCTCCATTGTTTCAAACTGGGCCACTATCTCCTCAATCATAGCCTTCCATTTGGAAAAGTACACCGGTGGCATCTCTGGATGACCTAGGGCATTGAGAAGAAGATTTTTGTCCTAGAGTTGGACAATAATTTCCCCAAGTCACTTGGCCTTAGTGATGGTATCAAGGTCAGCCGTGATCCCAAATATATGTTGACAGGCCTCATCAACAGCTTGCTTGACCGTGACACAACTTGCGCACAGCTGCACCTTTCCAATGATAATGTGGTCTTGCGCCTTCTTAAGCTCAGTGATTTCCTCAGCAACCTTGTGTTTCCTTCAATGCCTCAATCTCCCATGCCTTCTCATCCACCAACTGCACTCTGACTTGATGTAGCTCATTAGCTTCTTTCTATAGCTTCTCGGCTGTGCTCTATGACTACACATACCCATCAGTAAGCTCCTTCTTCCTATTCACCAATTCCTAGGTGGCAACATGTTGCATCTCCACAAGCGTTTGATCGGGTAACTTGTTAAGATCCGAGGCGATGCTCTAGACTGGCCACACTAACAGGTTCACTTCTTCACTCCCTGTGTTGATCGCAGTCAGGGGAACTTGAACATTCCTATCCCACGGCTTGGTGTTGATCAATGGGAATTCCTGCATCACATTTGTCTCGGGTGTCTTCCCGGAAACAACATCATAAATAGAATTCAACTTATATCTTACTGCATCAAACTCTTCTTGGTTGGACTCTCGTATCGCTTGCATCGCAACCTCAGAGGAGTCAGTGACCTCTTTCATAAGCCATTGCAGTTGGTCCACCATCCTTGGTCGGGTACCGATTCCTGCGTCGTATTCTTGGTGCCATTTTGTTCGAGTTTCCTCTCGCATGTGTTGTGCTTTGCCCTAAGGGTCCGTCGATGATTCATTTTCAGAGTCATGAACACTTAGCTCCTTCTGGATAGGATCGTCGAGGGAATCAACTGATGGCTCCTTAAATAGCTCTTCTTGGATCACGGGGTTGCGCCATTCAGTCGGTCACTCCTGAACAAGAGCATCCAATTCTTAATCAGTGAATTTGTAGGCCAGAGGTAGCCACTTCTTGTCATGGTCTCGCCGTGCCTGGATATAAATGGAATGAGTCCCGATAGAAAACTGAATGAGTAGCTGATACTTGGTTGCTACATAATGGGATAAGCAGGGAAGTTTGATAGCTCCATATTCTAGCGCTTCCCAATAGACCCAAAAAGGGATTGCACAGTCCTCTTGTCAACTGGCCTCCTCAACCCACCACAAATTCTGATAGCATGCACCTCAGCACATTGTCACCGCGTTGACTACCATCGGTCAATAATCTTCTGGTTCCATCCATGAAACAAGTGCAATGAGAATTAACGACCAACTATAGGAAAATGGCCACTTGGCCTGAGCAACGAGAGCATCGTCGAGCAACTGGTTGAGCAAAAACAAGGACCAATTCATTTGCACACCCTCTGCACATTTTTTTCCACATGCAACCACACTCGAATTGCACTAGAACGGTCGATTCCCCCGGACGATATTGCTCTCTAAAATGCACACCCCGATACGCACCGCCTATGCATTAATGTTGTTGATACGATATGCAGGGCCATCATGCTGGAAGCCAAATCTCTCCTTCAGCTTCTTAGCAAGCTTCTTGTCAGTATCTCACCTACGGATATACTACATCGGATCTTCCTCGGCCTTCGGCAAGCCTGTAATGTTTGCAATTAAGTCGACTGTGACAGGAATAGGCTCATTTAGCAAGAGCGTCCCACCATGAAAGAAGGCCAACAGTTTTTTGAAACATGCATGAGATTCAGTCAGTCACCCAAAGTGAGTTATATTAATGAGCCCCAAAAAGACAGTTTTATTCAACCTGCTTGCCCATGGTTGAGGAATCCTCTCAATCATTGCACCAGGCCATGTTGGAACTAATTCATAGGGCTCATCCCGGACATCTTTGAGCAACAAAACAAATCGTGGTCTTCAAACTTCATCTTGATCAAGGCAGGGATGATATCTTCCAAGCAAGTCATCCCTTCCAACAGCGGTGGCAATTTGGATGAATACCTATGATTCTTCGTGGGATTCCTCCACTTCACTCCTGGATACGTTGGAGTGACATATCCTAGGATATCATTGACATAGACACCCCTAGGCACCGTGGACTTTATAGATCCTAATATCAACGGCTCGGTCTATGCATTTCCCTTGCCTTGCACTCTAGCTGAAGTGCGAGTGTGCCTCTTCTGTGGTGGCATGGAACTGGGCTTTTGAGCCTGTCGCTTTCCTTTGGGGATCAACAAAGAGCCTACAAGAATGCTCATGACTTCTTCCTCAATGGTCATGGGCCTAATGGGGGATTCATGCTCACCGAAAATCTCAATTGCATTGAGATCGTTCAGCATGCTGCACTCCCTAAACCTTACTATGTAGTCGACGAATCTGTACCTCTACTTCGCAACTCGCACTCAAGACTCTTCAACTATACTTGGCTCAACACTTTGCTCACTTGACTGAGCTACTCTGAACAATGCCTTCCTCCTGCATCCTACACATGTTTTATAGCCACTTCCCAATTCGAAATAATCATTTCCAAATCCACCGTATCCATCATGACCAAATCCAGTAGTAATGACACAAAATCCATCGGCAATCTTACCCTACTAATGGTTGGATCGACCATTAATGCGCGTCACTTCAACAACCGCTGCTAGCTAATTGTTTTAACTATCTGCACTTATTGCTAATTGGACCAACCCACAGCCCTACGGCTGTCGCAGGTGGTATCCCTTCCCTCGCTACTAACTCCAATCCTTGCACAACCTCTTTCCCTAGGCTCACCTTGCTGTTATCTACCAAAATATTCTATTTTTTTTTTCACGACGCCTCAAGCGATGAGTAGCTCTTACCTCGTCTTATAGGCCTTTAAGCGACTCCATTGACGAGCATTAGTAGTACCGCACCATCTAATTG
This sequence comes from Pseudotsuga menziesii, assembly GCA_001517045.1. Lineage (NCBI taxonomy): Eukaryota > Viridiplantae > Streptophyta > Pinopsida > Pinales > Pinaceae > Pseudotsuga > Pseudotsuga menziesii. Next base: position 84,956 of record LPNX010704943.1, on the reverse strand, counting down.
TTGTAACTAAAGCATACCCCTAGAAGTAATGGAATGAACAAGATATGGGCCTAACCAGTGCATATGTAACTTTCTTGGATGCTTCATGAACTTGTTGTCGTATAACATCACCAAATATCCTTCCGCAAACTGTTTATTCTTAATGTGACGATCATGCCACGCCTTCTACTGATCCTTTGCAACGCACTCGTGGAAGCCTATAATAAAGAGGTCCTCTTCAAGCTGGATTAACTGCGCAATGCGCTCTTCTAATGCTTCTGCATCATCCATGCCAATCGCCGCAGTGAGGCGCAAACTAGGAACAATGTATTCCATGGGCATAATTGCCTCTGGTCCATATACCAGCTTAAATAGTGTTTGTCCTATCAGTCATTTACAAGTGTTGTGATAGGCCAATAGCACTGCTGGAATTTTCAAGTCCCAGTCATCGCGATTAGCATTACACACCTTTGTCAACGTTGTTTCCAAAATTTGGTTGAACGCTTCAACAGTCACATCTTCCTGTGGATGGTATGGTGTGATTTTCTTATGCTTCAACTACAACTCATCAGTTAGTGCTGTCATAGTGTGGTTGATAAAATGATTTCCCTGGCACTACTACGTTTCGATCCAAAATCCGACGGAAAAATCCGACAGTGCGTGGATTTCTCTTTTTAAACTTACCAAAAATCACAAGGATACATTTTTTTTTTGTAAATGTGGCCACAAGCGTCGGTGAAGCGACGACTATTCTCATAACCGTCAGTTAAGCGACACCGTGTTAGTAAGCGTCGGAGAAACCATCGGTTAAGCGACGATGCGTTATTTATCACATGATGAAACAATGTTATTCCTCCAAGCGTTAATCCATTGTAGTGGACTATGGATATGGTTACAAATCTCAATGTCTTCAATCTAACCAAATCTTGATTAGGAAGCTTGATAACATTTTTATACTATTCCCTGAAATGTTACTACCTAAGATATTATTTTTATAGATAGGGAATGATCCATTTAATTTCTACAAATACAATTGATCATAACCAAAATTGAATAGAAAGAACAAAAATAGATATCACATTCATTCATGTATACTTACCATGATAAATATTTCAATCAATATAAAAAACAATTTTCTCCATTAATTTTCTTAAATTAAGTCAATATCTCCTTTTTATTTAGAGATAAACCTCCTTTAGCATATTCTTCAAAATTCTCCCTTTTCCTTTTAGATATTATATCATATGAACACCATACATGTGTTTTCCTTCTATCCTTTTTGCATACATCTAACCATCCACACTTCTTCCCTTCTAACGGACTAACCAAGTCACCTCCCTTTTCTTCCAAATCATTTTCCCCTCAAATGTATCTCCTATTCTTGACAATATTAGAAACCCTATATACCCCTTGATGGGGCGATATAAATTTTACTTCCGAGACACAGTGAGTCTCTGACAAATTACATGATTTGTCCTTCACTAAAACTAGCAAAACTAAGGTTGGATTAAAAATGAGGATTGTGACAAAGTTTACTAGTCGAATCTCGATTTGATGGAGAAATTGATGAGGAAACTTCTCTTTTATTTCCTTTTCCTACTTCCAAACCCTATGGATGATTGTCTTCTAGTGGAAGCAAGCTATTTTTGGATCAAAAATCTCCACCTTATTACCTTCATGTGAATCTTCCATTGGCGTAATGTTCTCCAACGGATATAACTCAACTCTTCATTTTGAGGGAATACTTTCATTATGTAGGTTTCCCTTACTCTAAAGATTGCAAACCAATTCTTTTTATCCAAATATTTTTAAAAGGCATATTGAAATTCTCTACAAGTTTACAATGCACTCTCAAAATGCCTACTACTTGGCATGCATTATACCTAAAGTGGATTCTGTAGTAATCCAAATTCTGGATAAAAACCCACTTACCCCATTCAATTTCAACATTTGTATCCAAACCTTCCCTTATATATAAATCCACCATTATTTTTTCCATCCTACAATCCTCTCTCTATAACCCCCAACCTTTTTCAATTGTGTAAACCTTCCTAGTATATCTCCAATTTCAATCAGAACCTCCCTTTTCCAAAGAATCCTAGGCGTCTTGGCATTAGAACTTGGTTTTTTTGTAGATAATGTGGTTCTCTAGGTGAATTGAATTTGGGATGCACCTTTTTATAATCAACCTTGACAAACCCCACATCCATTCTTGATACAAAACTTTATTAGTATCCTCCTTATTAGGGAAAAATAAACTACACCATCCCCTATCCAAAACAAAAAAAAGAATGGCACATACTTCGGCACAAGAGACTAATACCTTTCTAACACTTGACGCATTTTGTCAGGTTTAAAGACCTTCCCTCTAAAACTAGTTTTTTTAAAGTTTTAATGTCGAATGATTAGTGAAAAACTTAAATTCGGAACCCAAAAAAGAGTGGTTGAACTTTTGTAATTCATGGACCATTAAAATTCCTTCCCTCTCCGTAGTAGTATAGTTTATTTATTCATAAGGCATCCACATGTACATGAAATTCTATGTTCCAATCATAGAAAATAAGGATAGAGGAATTTACCATCTTTTCTTTGAGCAGTGAAAAGCCTTTGTCACATTCTAGGGTCCAAATAAATGGATTGTTCTTATTTAGTGATTATGGCTCCAACATTGTTGTGGTAGAGGTGTAGTTGTGTATGAATCCCCTATAGTAATCGATGTATACAAGGATATAATGCAACTTCTAAAAAATAGTATGAGAAAGAAGGTATCAACTAGAACTCCTTTGTCACAAACAATATGCCCTAGAAGATTTCCAAAAGGAACACAAAAATATAGCATTTTAGGTTTATCAATATCTATATATGGATACATCTATCAAACATTAATCATAAAATACTTACATGCTATTTGAGAAGGATGTAAATATTCCAATTGTCCATATAAACTTCTAAGAAATTATGAATGAAATTCCTAAATGCAGAGAGAATGACCCTAGAAAAATTGTTGGATAATTTTTTGCTCCAAAGTGAATCACATTATAAGCAAAATAACACCATTCCATGGTGGATGTAGTATTATTCATATCTTCTTTCTAAAACTGCACTTAATGATATGCCAAAAAATCCATTGGTAAATTAATATGTGTCATTTCATCCAACTTGGTATAGAACTTAAATGTTGAATGGAGTAGGAAAGGGATTATAAACATAACCATAACTAAGGCTACAAAAATAACCACATACCACAATAATGATCTATGTCCTTCTTTCTCTTGATCACTATTGGGTTGATCCACTCACCCTCATCCACTGGAAAAATCAAACGCATTGCTAACATGCAATTGATTTATTTCTTGACCCTTTGTTTGACCCTAGGATTTAGTCAATAGGGATGATGCTTCAAAATTTTGGAATCCAATCATATCACAATATCTCAATAGTTCAGTTATCAACATCCACTACTGGGTTTCAATTTTAGCAATTTTTTATTTCTATTGTGTGATGGTTTTATATCCTAGATCTGATATTCCTGAGATGATGTGAGTGACCCGTTTTGAGGGCAAAAAAGAAAGGGGAGGAGAATGGTGAGGGGCAAAACCCTAATGAAAAGAATCGAGAATGCTACAAGCAGGCAGGTTACGTTTTCTAAGCGCAGGAACGGGCTGCTCAAGAAAGCTTACGAGCTCTCGGTGCTCTGCGATGCCGAGGTGGGACTTATGATTTTCTCTCCAAGAGGAAATCTCTACGAGTTCGCCAATCCCAGGTGTGGTTAATGTGTATTTTCCATAACTGTTAGACTGCTATCTTGTATAAATGTCTATGATTATTTGTCTTCCCTTTTGGGTTAGTGGTGTATTTTCCCTAGTTGCTACAAAAAGTTTGATTGCTCTCTGTATTTTTTCGTAAGTCTTTACTTGCATAAAGAACTAAAAGCGTTTTAGACACATGTGTCCCGGTATATACTCTTGAAAGGCCCAGGCCCCAGCCCCGACCGTTGTTTAGGAGTCTAGGGTCTCTGGTTTATTCTTCTATTAAAAAATAAACAGTTGCATGAATGTCAACTTCAATGGTCAAGGTATTAGTAGTTATTTTGGAATTTGAAACTGTAGGTTTCTGAATGATACTTGTGTAGTCATTGAGCCAAGATCCAACAGTTTGTAAGAGGAGCTATATTTTATCCACAAGGTTGTAACAGAGGATCGACACATAGGATATGAGTATGTTTTCTTAGTTTTGTCAAACCTCCTCCTATTTTACATATTCCTCTTCTCGAGTCTTTGGGATTGTAACCATGTCTCAGGTTCACTTAAAGCAATTTTTGCAGCTCTGCCTCTTGTTGATGTATCCCTCTGTTATTTGATACATTATATTGAAGACATTTTGTGGCTATGCCCCCTTCTCCGTTTATCTGTGTCTTAGAGATATATTATGGAGTATCGCTGTTTATAATTCTCAGGGATCTGGTGTACTACCCTGATTGCTAATAAAATGGAACTACTATGCTATATTAAGCTTCATTCATGGTTATTGTGTTTTCTGGGATTTGTTTTAGTCTACTGGATCGATCTTGAGAGGTCCCATTACACTTTCTTTTATTATATATTTTAGCAGTGAAGCACCACTCGCCTGGTACTCACGAGTGGGCCCGAGTCAAACAGCAAGACGAGTAACCGCCGGAAACTCGGCTGACAACTTGCCGGAAACGGGTAACCGCCGAAACTCGTCGAAACTCGCCGCTACTCGCCGGAATCGTGAGTACTCGCCGGAACTCGCCGGTAACTGCCCGACTTGGGCTACAAAACAAACCCGCGAAAAAACACCCGCGATTTTTGTTGTGTGACAGTCGATTTTACTGGAGGGAAAAGGCACCTTAGCCTGCTATAAACAGACCACGCAGGTCATTTCTTTGACCCATCAATTTATTTTCATCCAACATCCATTTTCGTTTTCATTTTATCAGTTCTGACTTCTGAGTGTGGAGTGGAGTTCACGGCCTTCGCTGCTGCTGGAGGTGGAGTTCACGGTCACAGGTATTGCCGTTTTCATATTCTGTTTATTGTTTACTGGTTCTCTCTTTCGGGTTTGGATGGAACGAGAGACTTATTCTCGTGGTCTGTTGTGGGTCGTGACTCTCTTTTTCTGCTCTAAAGTTGTCATTTGGTAAAAGAAATTAATCCAAATGCAATTATAAAGATGTATTTTTTCGGAATTATGAATGCTGGTAAAGACTTAACATAATATCATGTCTTGGTAGGAAAAGCTTAACATGTCAGTTTTCCTTCCTTAACATGTCCTCTACCTTCTTTCATGATCACTGTTTTCAAATAATTTATGCTTATATATTCCTATCACTATGGGCATTTATTCCTATCTCTTTGCTTTGGGGTGCCCACTGTGGTTCTTTGCTGTTTGTGTTTTCTTCATCCTGTTACGCCCTTTATTCCCTGGTGCAACCACCTTAACAGAAAACATATTCTCCTCCTGTTGGAAATCAAATGCAATGGACCAAAATAAGCTTGTTGAATTGATATATTCTCCTATTGGAGATCAAATGCAATAGACAAAAATTGATATATGATCTCCTTCTTTTGGAGATCAAATGCAATGAACATAAAGGAGCCTGTTTAATTGATATATCTTTCGTACCTTTTAAGACTTTTAATTGTCCCCTTTCCTTTTTTGAGTTTCATTACATACTCGTGCGATTCTTTACCTTTCATTACAATGCCATGTAAAGTTTTCAATTCGTCCTTATGTTTAATATGGATCGCCGTGATCTTTGTGTTTAATATGAAGGTTAAGGGTGAAATGATGAATCTTCCAACATTTAAGTTACATTTTAAGTTATAAGTAGTTTTTTTTTCATTAAAATAAAATGAAGCGTTATATGGTTGAAGTTATTGCATGAAGGTTTTTAAATTTGGATTTTTATATTAGTTAATAAAGAGTTTAGATTATGAGTAGTTTTTCTTTCACTCAAAATAAAGTGAAGTGTTATCTTGTCAAAGTTATTGTAATAAGGTTTTTAAATTTTTTTTTTTACATCGATTTATTAAGATCTTTTTATTAATGTTTGTTATTGTTGCGTCCAGAGGCCACTCTTTATAAGTTAAAGTTTTCATTTATAAGTTTATAAAATTAAACTGATAAAGTTTTTTTATTTATAAGTTAAAGTTTATAAAGGTATAAGTAAAAATTTATAAACTTATAGTTCAAATTAAAGTTGATTTTTATTTAAAGTTTATATAAACATACAATACAATTATTCAATATATTCAATACAATTATTCAATACAATTATTCAATTATTCAATAATTCAATTATTCAATTATTCAATACAATTATTCAATACAATTATTCAATATATTCAATACAATTATTAAATGTTTTTATTTATTCTTTGTCTGCCCACACAGGCATGTGGGCAGAGATACTCAGCCACACAGGCCTGTGGGCTGAGATACTTTGCCACACATGCACAAAAAAAAAACAATTTAATAATAAATTATAATCTTGTTTACAAATACAAACTGTCAATTTAATGCAATGTTTTATTGTTTATTAATGTAGAACATTTAATTTTTTTACAATTCAGATTCCATGGCATCTAAATCCAAGGGTAGAAGGCCTCTTGATTCAGCGTGGAAATATTGTGTGCGGGTGAAACCCGATGATGACCACATGGTCATTTGCATTTTCTGCTCAACCCATATGTCTGGGGGCATAAATAGGTTGAAATACCACCTTGCAAGAATTTCTTGCAAAGATGTCGTGGTTTGTGACAAATGCCCTGATGAAGTCACAGCTGAAATGGCATCTGCTCTGGATGCTATTATAGAATAAAGTGAAAAGAGGGAAAGATACAAGTTTGAAACTTCCATGATAGGTAGAGATTCAATAGGACCACCACCAAATCATAGTACAAGAGTGTCCTCCTCATCAACTATTGCACCAAAGAGAAGTATAGCTTCTTCGTTCTTCCTTCCTCGTACAACTCCAGGATCTCAACCTTCTTTGGAGAGCTTCAATGAAAAGAAGAGAAAGGAGGCTGATATGGCAGTGAGGAGGTTTTGGTACCATAACAGCCTTTAATTTAACTCTGCAAAGTCATATTTTTATCATCCCATGGTTGATGCCATTGCAGCTGCTGGCTCTGGATACAAAGCCCCCTCTTATAATGCACTTAGGGGGAAAGAGCTTGATGAGGAGCTCGAGTGTGTTAAGGAACAATTGGAGACCATTAAAAAGTCATGGAAGTTTACATGTTGCACAATTTTGTCTGATGGATGGACAGATCAAAGGGGCAGAACAATCATTAATTTTGTTATAGCTTACCCCAAAGGAACCATGTTCCTAAAATCCATTGATGCATCCTCACATGTAAAGGATGCACATTTGATTTTTTCATTGTTATCTAATGTTGTGGAAGAAATTAAGGTGGCAAATGTTGTCTAGGTAGTCACAGACAACGCTGCAAATTATGTGGCAGCCATAAGGTTTCTTTCTGCAAAATACCCCACCATATTTTGGACTCCATGTGCTACCCATTGCATAGACTTGATGCTGGAGGACATCGGGAAGATGGAATGGGTGCAAGTTGTTGTACAAGAGTGCAAAAAAATAACCAAGTATATCTATAACCATGCTTGGGTCTTGAACTTTATGAGGGAATACACACAGGGTGAACTCATTCGCCCTGCTATCACACGGTTTGCCACAACCTTTCTTTCCCTCCAAAGCCTTTTGAATGAGTACCAAGCTTTGAGATGAATATTTTGTAGCTGGGAATGGATACATTGGAAAGATAGCACAAAAATAGATGCAGTTGCTGTAAAGCTGTCTCTCTTGGGAGATGGCTTGTGGGAGAAAGTCACTGAAATTGTCAGCTTCACTGAGCCACTTGTAAAAGTCTTGAGGATCATGGATGGAGAGAAACCTGCAATGGGATACATATATGAGGGCATGGATAGGGACAAAGAGGCCATCAAGGATTTCTATAAGGAGGATTCATCAAAATATCTCCGTATATGGCAGATTATTGATTCTAGGTGGGACAAGCAGCTACATTCACCATTGCATGCTCTGGGAGCATATCTCAATCCAAGCTTATTCTATAATCTAGACTCTAGCATTAAAGGTGATCTTGAGGTGATGAGAGGTGTCATGATATGCATTGAGAAGATGTTCTTGAATCCAACAATTCAAGACAAAATCAACTTGCAACGTGATATGTACAAAGCAGCATCTGGCATGTTTGGATTCAGCTCAACCCAATGACTCAAAGACAAGAAAATGCCATGTAAGATTCAATTTGGAAAAACTAAATTGTTATAACTTAGAAGTTAGAACTTAGCTTTTAAATTTGCTGGTTATCTTTTTCAATTTTGGCATTGAAAAACTCATGTTTTTTATTTTTGCAGCCAATTGGTGGATAGATTGTGGCACTGAGGCACCATAATTACAAGAATTTGATATCAAAGTTTTAAGTCAACCCTGCAGTGCTTCAGGTTGTGAGCGCAATTGGTCAGTATTCGAGCACATCCATAGCAAAAAGAGGAGGAGCATGAGAGGTTGGAGAAGTTGGTCTTCATCTACTACAACCTTCGACTGCTCACAAAACAAATTCAGCCGAAGGACCTAGATACAATTTTATTGGATGATATTGATTTAGAGTCTGAGTGGGTTGTGGAGGAGGAGTTCCTTGATTATTTAAGTTGGCTTGATGAGGAGACTCAGGATCCCTCTAGTCTGCCATATTCTCAAATGGAAACTCCAAATACACCTGCTTCATAGCTGCTTCAGTCTACCGATGTTGGCACTAGCTCCTCGAGGGCATATTTTAGGCGCACTTGTAGTTAGGCATGAGACTCGAGTACATGGAGACATTGTCTATTTTTGTTTTCTATTTTATGTTATGAGACTAAATTTTGAACTTGCTACCATTTATGATTTTCAAATCACTATGGTATATCGTTTATGGCTTATGGTTTATGGTTATGGTTTATGCCATATGGCTTATGATTTTTCGTTTATAATTACTAATTAGTGAATCTATGATCACTATTTAAATTTTTGCATACAAAATTTGATTATGTTTATGAGATAATGCACCATATTTTATCTTTTTCTTAATTGCCGAGTCTGGCCGAGTCTGGCCCGAGTCTTTCCCGAGTCTTTCCCGAGTCGGCGAGTCATATGCCAGCCGATTCTTTGCCGAGTCGGAGTCGTGCAACATTGTATTGTATTTTATGGGACTGCCACCTTCTCATATGCTTTAATGATGTTTGTTCTATGTCAACATCTCTGCATCTTTCACTCTGATGATTTATGTGTCTTGTAATGGATAAGGCTCTATGTAGTTTTTTTCTAGATTCGTTTTGGATCTTCTCTTTCTTTCAACACTTATGTTTTAAAGTTGGTGACAATTAGATTCCATAACCGAATGTTTCACACCATCTTAATCTAACTTGGTATCAATTTCCCCCTTTTTGAGCCCCACTGATAGCCTCAGAGTATAAGATATTTCATGACAGATAGCATTCACATATGAATAATGTTAACACTTGGAATTGGAAGAGTTTCAAAGTGAACTAGGGAGGGTACATTGTCATCTCCATGCAATTTGAAGATAAAGATCAAACTTTACCTGCCAAAAACTACTTCAGATCTATGGTACAGCTTGCTGTAAATTAAATATCAGACCTGGAATCTACATTAAATCAATTCTAGAGAGTCATTAGAAGAAATTAGGGGTCTAAAATGGGCCTTATAAGAAAACGTGCCAAAATAAGTTTTTGTGAGTTGGAATAATATGCAGATGTACATTTATATATATCAAATAACCTCGATTTCCATGCAAATCTCTGAAAAATACCTCAAATATTTGCTAGAAAAGTGCAGATCTGTGTGTAAAGAACCTTAAAAACAAGGAAGTATAACTCTGAAAAATGATTTATGACCCTAGTGCCTTGAATTATGTGGGTTATGGAGTTGATATAGTTAATAATTGATTGAGCAGGTGATTCTTGAGGTCAAACAACTCAGAAAATTGAAGTAAAAGCAGTTGAACACACCAATGAGAGTAGATGGATACCAAAAACAAGCAAGCAAGCGTCATGAATAGAAATCCATGGTCTTTGCCTCCTTTTGCCAAAAATAAGTGTGAAACCTGCTCAAAATAACCTCAAAGTGGAGCACTCTCCTCCTACTTAAATATAGATTTATGAATGAGTAACTGGATCAGGTTCAAACACTCTAGAACTCGCCAAGTATATTGTTTCCTTTTGAAATTCTATCCAAGGTGCACTAATCTGAAGCTCTGAATGGATAAGGCTTTTTTTGATAAAAATCCTGAGATCTCCTAGACATGTGCTCTCATCCTAAGTAATTGCTAAAAAATGGAACTTGCTTGATGTGCAAGTTACTCCAAAATTCAATTCAAGGTAAGATGAGATCCACTAGGGTGGACTTCTTCATTGCATGTCTGAGTCAACTATTTTCCCAAAACAGAGACCTAGGAGGATTTTAAAACTAGTCCACTCCCCTTCAATGCAAAAATAACATGTGCATGAAGTAAATTTTAGACAATTCAATTGAATGAAGATGACCACACTTAACTCCAATCAATTTAACCCAAATCCTCCTCAAGTAAGGCACACCTCTGGATGAGCTCTTAAAGTGACATGTGGCAAATCTCTCTGCAAGGAATGAAAATTGCTAAACTGGGCTAAACTACTAAAAAATTCAAGAGAACTGAGAACTGAAAATCAATAAAGTACAAGGAACAGGGTCAAAAGGTAACACATGGAAATTTGACATGTGGCACACTAGGGTATTTGTGGCTTCTAGAAGTGAAAAAAACCTTAATTTTGACATAAAAAACAATGTTTTTGGAATGACTTAAAATATGACACCAAAGTTGCTTACCATAATGTGTATCTAAAAACATGGGAAAATATAGAAATAACCAAACCCCAACTTCAACCCCAAAATTGGCAGTGTCAGATTTCTAATGAACTTGACCTCGATGTTCTCAATACTGGGTAACCAAAAATGTGATCATCTCTGAAAACACAAAAAAATATTTTTAGACCTAGGTTTGATCAACTTTGACCAAAGCCTAAAGCATCCTGGAATTTCACAAAAACAAAGCCGCATGCTGTGAGACTCTTGCTAATGAACTTCTCAAAAATAGCTTATTGGCCCAAATAAAACTTATAAATAGGTTCTTAGGAATTATGGTGGGTTTATTTTTTGCTAATTGTTTTGTATAATATATGATAATTTGTATCTATCCAAGTGTAGTAGCATAGTGTTTTTCTTGGAGTTGTTGGGAAAATAGACTTATAGATAAGATCTTAGGAATTAGAGTGGGGTTCTTTTTCTTTTTGTTAGTTGTTTTGTATGGATAATCTATTTAAGACTTTGAATATGGCTAATAGCCAAAATGCAAACTTATCCTTTTATGACGACACATAAATGCTTGGTGGTAGAAGGACACTTCTTGAAGGCTACTCTTAGTTCCCCAAAGGACATTGAGGGATGGAAGGGGAAATTTTGGGACTTTTGTAGCACCTTTTTAACTATTTTTATCATATGAATTAAAAAATATAGTGTTTCTGCATCCTTCTCTCCTCTTCTTCCGCTGCTGTCTTGATTTCATTTTGTCCCTGTTCATTTAGTTATGCAGTTTTCTTACCACTCTTTCACAACATCTACCCAGTATTCATTTTACTGGAGCTGGCACTCTCTGATAACGTTTGGCACTCTCTGATAGATTTGGAAATTACAGCCATATATATCTTGGTCCAGATCTATCCCTTTATTGTCTAGATGCATATCAACTTGGTTATCCTATTGCTAGGCAATTTCAAGCAATTTACTTGAATTACAAATCTGTTTTTGCTGAAAATTAAGATCATTTACACCAGATTAGTAGTTATTCAAAACCCTCATATAATTATGGAAAAAGTGTTGGAAATTTTTTGTTTCACATCCTTATATAAAACTTGCTCGAAAAGGCAATATATTACAGCTTCCAGAATCATTTAACAATCTTCCCATGCTGTCCTTTTGATCTGGAAATACACAGCAGTAAGAAACCATCATGCAGATTTGTGAGCAGCACCCTTCAATCATATGCCCCCCAAGAGACTGTTTGTAAATAGTCCTAAGGTGAGGGAGATGCTTACTAAAGTGACAGTAGTAACTCTTCCAATTTCCACTTTAAATTTCATTTTGGTGAAGGCTTTGTGCCTTAAGTGTGATTTTAAGTGGTAGCAGAGCCCATTGTGTTAGATATCCATTCCCAAGGAATTGTGTTAGTAGTGAAAAGGGTTGTCTGCGCCATGATTGGAAGTGCAACTTGGAAAATACGTGGCATTATATTTATATTGCAATGCATATCAATGACATATTTTGTCCTTTTGGGCTTTGTGACACAATCAGTGTGGTTGAATCCTTTAAAATTTATGGATCTAGTTTTCTTAAGAGAATATGGTAAGCTTGAAAGTTGGTTTCCAAGTAGTTGCAATGGGAATTATTGGGACTTTTGTCAAGGATGGATTTTGGTTGCACGCTCCATATGAACTTTCTCCAGTCATGATTGAGGACTTGGGTTACTTTATGGCCTCATTTGGAAGCACTAGCTATGGTCTTATGGGAGGTATTTTATGGATTGTCACTCTAAGGAGATGTATGCTAAGGTTCAATCATTTAGTTTGATCATAGAGCATTTAAAGATGAAATGGAATGTTAGTGATTCTGAAGCTAGGTGGATAAGGTGGTGTCAAGGCATCTAGAAGTATTATTCTTCATTTACAACAAATGCATTAGGGTGGTTGAATACTTGAAGTAATGGAGAATCAATAAGACAGATAGTCGAACTATAGTTCATTTATTGCAGATCCTATTTCTGCTCCAGTTGTTGTAACCATTTTCTCTAAGTTTCACTTAATAAAAACAGATTGAGATACTCTCCGTAAGTGTGGTTTTCTGATCTGTTCTTGTGCTCTGCTTTTGCATACTCTGCTTCTAACTTGGTATCAGAGCACTAGGTGAGTGGTAAGCCCAAGCGTTGAAGGATCTTCTGCGATTTTACTGTGAGAAGCGTGGAGAGGAGATTCCATCTGGAGAAGCGTGTAGTAGCCGTGGAGATCAGCGATTTCTGCTATCGACAAAGAGCACCCTGCGCAAATCTGAATATTGCTGCGAAAATTCTGAATATTGCTGCCACGTGAAAGAGAAACCGTGGAGAAGATAGACAGGCTTGTGTAAAGTGGAGCTTGTCATCCCACCTACCGTGTGGAGCACAAAAATACTATTGGGTTGTCATCCGATTTAGCGCTTTGTGTCATTTTCAATAGAAAACCTTGCAGATTTAATCATTGTGTTGTCTGTTGTCTTCTTACCATTCTGTAAATAGCCTGAGCATTGGCTTCACCATTGGCAACCAACTACCAGCGTGGAGGTATAATTTTTTGGCTGCGATTTGATAAATTTAATTTGGTAAATTTTTGCTGTCAGGGCACAGATCTGAAGAAAACCCAGATAGTTCTGAGAAAACCCAGATCTGAAGAGGCCCATCCAAGCTAAGAAGAATCCTACGCTAGGATTTCATTGCTGAGATGTCAAATCCATTGGCAGAGACCTATCTCAATGAGGCCAACAAATTGGATGGCTCGAATTTCATAAACTGGAAATTCAAAATGCAGACCCTGATGGAAGGCTATGGTGTCTGGACAATCACCAATGGAGATGAAGCAAAACCTGTAGCAGCTGCGGGCAGAACAACAGCACAAATTCAAGACTGGGATAAGTACGAGAACAAAGCCAAGTTACTGTTACGAATGTCTGTTAAAGATAGTATTATTCCACATATCAGAGAAGCTAAAACTTCTGCTGAAACATGGACAACACTAAAAGATATTTATGAAACTAGCAATACAAACCGTCTGCTTTTCTTAAAAACTAAATTTCTAGGCATGAATATGGATGCAAATGAGTATGTTAGTTCATTCTTGGGTCGTCTCAAAGAAGTGAAAGATAAGCTAGGAGATATAGGAGAAAAGGTCTCCAGCACTGATCTCGTAACAATTACATTGAATGGTATGCTAGAGGACTACCATATGTTTATAACAGGTCTTGCAGCAAGGGAGAAACCTCCTACTTTTGAAGAGCTGATAGGTATTTTGCTGCAAGAAGAAGAGAGGCATGGGAACTTTAAGCCTCAAGATTCAGGTTTGGCATTGTGGTCAAATAAGAGATCTCCGAGAGGGAGATCAGGAGAAAGAGGCAGAGGAGGTAGGTCATCACAGAGTAGAGCTCCTCAAAAACCGAATCAAGGTATGCCATCTAACAGGAATGAGTCAAAAAGTTGTTTTTATTGTGGTCGACCTGGACATCTTATTAAAGACTATTATAAGAAAAAGAATGATGAGGCTAGGAATAGACAACCTAGAAAACATTCAGGTCATTTTGCTGAAGACTCTTCACCACATGATCTAAAACTGTTTATGGCTAGAGATGAAATTGCTGATAATATTTCTGAAACGCCAAACTTTGACTCAAGGGATCTTAGACTGTTTGTGTCTAATGCTGCTTTATCTGCTGAAATTGATGATATTGATGGTTGGTTTGTTGACTCTGGAGCATCAGTGCATATGACTTGTAATAAGAAGTGGTATACTAACTATAAAGAAACACAGAATGGTGCTAGTATATATCTTGGTGATGACCGTGCTTATCAGATCAAGGGATACAGAGATATTCCAGTGATATTACCAAATGGTAGTGTTCGTCACATTCGCAATGTGGTGTATGTGCCAGGGATAAAGAAAAATCTGATATCTGTGTCTACTATTACAGATCAGAATTTGAAGGTTGAATTCTTTAAAAACTACTGCATAGTGAAGGGCTTACTGGACCAACACAAAACTCTTGCAAAGGGAGTCAGAGTAGGAGGCCTATACAAGCTTGATGTTACTAGTCAAGAGCATTACGCATTAACTTCTGCAATCATGCCAACAGAGAGTCTTTGGCATCAAAGGTATGGTCACATCAATCATCCAGATTTATTGTTATTATTGAAGCATAATATGGTTGAAGGACTTCCCATGTTAAAAAATGTTAACATTCCTTGTGAAGGATGTGCATTAGGAAAGATGCACAGAAATGAATTTCCTTCTAATCCTGATAAGATAAAAAGAGATGTGTTAGATCTTGTGCATACTGATGTTTGCGGGCCTATGCAAACTAGATCCTTAGGAGGTACATTTTATTTTCTGCTATTTATTGATGATTGCACAAGATACACATGGGTTTACTTTCTTAGAAGAAAGAGTGATGTTTTTGAGTACTTTAAGGAGTTCCGAAACATGGTTGAAAAATAGACAGAAAAATCCATTAAAATCCTTCGTTCAGATCAAGGGGGAGAGTATAAATCAGGGGACTTCAACAAATATTGCAAAGATAATGGAATAGTACAACAGTTTACAGTACCCAGCACTCCACAGCAGAATGGAGTTGCTGAAAGGAAAAACAGAACCCTGGTAGAGTGTGCACGCAGTATGATAAAAGGTAAGAGTCTCTCAAATACCTTCTGGGGTGAAGCCATAAATACTGTTGTTTACCTAAAGAATAGAAGTCCAACTAGGAGTCTTGATAATATTACTCCTTTTGAAGCTTTGTATGGTTTCAAACGAGTAGTTCAGAATTTGAAAGTTTTTGGGTGTACGGCTTTTGCACATATTCCAAAGGAAAATAGGAAGAAACTGGATGCTAAAGCCATTAAATGTATCTTCATAGGTTACTGTTCTCAATTCAAAGCATATAAATTGTTCGATCCTTCTACTCACAAGGTATTTGCAAGTAGAGATGTACCCTTCCATGAACAGGAAACAGAAATTTTAGAGAACAGCAACCAAAGCCATGAGGAATGGCATAAAATTCTTGATGAACTAGTTATTGATGAAGGGGTTACACAAGAACAACAAACTGTATTACAGCATCCAAACATACAGGAACAACAGCAACAACAAGAGGGATTCAGTGATACAAACAGTCCAAGCTCAACTAGTGATGAAGACAAGAGTTCACACAGTGAAGAGGAAGGTAATCAACAGCTAAGAAGATCTTCAAGACAAGTTCGATCTCCTGAAAGGTACAAAGACTATGCCCTTATGAGTAGCATTTTGAATTTCATATAACCCATTAGTTTTGAAGAATCCAATGCACATGATGAATGGAGAAATGCAATGGAGGAGGAATATGAATCAATAATGCAAAACAGTACCTGGGAATTGGCTGAATTGCCTAAACATAAAAATCCAATAGGATGCAAATGGATATACAAACCCATTTTTAAATCAGATGGTAGCATAGACAAATATAAGGCTATATTGGTGGCAAAGGGATACTCACAAACAGAAGGTATTGACTATGCTGAAACATTTGCACCTGTAGCTAAATTGAATACTATCAGATTATTAATTGCCTTAGCTAAAAAGTATGATTGGAAGCTAAACCAATTAGATGTTAAATATTCCTTCTTGAATGGTGAGTTAAAAGAGGAGGTGTACCTTACTCAACCTGAAGGGTTTGTGGAAACAGGGCAGGAACACTTAGTGTGTAAGTTAAAGAAAGCATTGTATGGACTAAAACAGGCACCTAGGTCATGGTATGAGAAGATAGACTCTTTCTTTCTTCAATAGGGATTTATGAGGAGCAAGAGTGATCCAAATCTATATATCAAATGTGATGAGGAGGGGTATATAGTATTGATTTATGTATATGTTGATGACTTAATAATTACATGAAATGCCGAGAATCTGATTGATGAAACCAAGGAGCAGTTGTCACAAGTTTTTGATATGAAAGATCTGGGTGGGATTCATTACTGTCTAGGTCTTGAAGTTTGGAGAAATGCAGGTCAAACATTTGTTTGTCAAAGTAAGTATGTCAGAGATGTACTTTAGAGATTTAAAATGGATCAGTGTAAATCATCTACTGTTCCCATGCAACAGAATGTGAAAATCTCTTGTGCTGATGATTCAAAGGAGGTGAATGCTACAATGTACAGATAGATGGTGGGTAGTTTGAATTATCTCACCACAACTAGACCTGACATTGCATATTCTGTGAGTATGCTAAGTCAGTTTATGGCAAAACCTCAAAAAATCCATTGGAATGCAGCAAAGACGGTACTCAAGTATCTAAGAGGAACACTTGACTTTGGTATTAAATATACTGATGCTTCTGTTGTTGAGTTGATAGGTTATTCGGATTCTGATTGGGCTGGGAATCCAGATGATCGAAGATAAACCACTGGATATGCATTTAGCATAGGATCTGGAGTTGTTTCATGGAGCAGTAAAAACCAGCCTACTGTATCTCTGTCCTCTACTGAAGCAGAATACAAGGCCCTGTGTGCAGCTACCTGTGAAGCTGTTTGGCTGAGAAGACTTCTTCAAGATGTCAGAAAAGAACAAAAGGAACCTACAGTAATCAAATGTGATAACCAAAGTACAATCAAGTTGGAAAATAATCTGATCTTTCATGCAAAGACAAAGCATGTTGATGCTCGGTATCATTTTGTTAGAGAGAAGTTACAATCCAATGAAATAGATCTCATATATTGTAATACTTGTGAAAATACTGCTGACATTTTCACAAAGCCTCTCAGAAAGATCAAATTTGAATTGTTTAGGGAAATGTTAGGTGTAGCTGTTAATCCATTCTCCATTAAGGGGAAGACTTGAAGTAATGGAGAATCAATAAGACAGATAGTCGAACTATAGTTCATTTATTGCAGATCCTATTTCTGCTCTAGTTGTTGTAACCGTTTTCTCTGAGTTTCACTTAATAAAAATGGATTGAGATACTCTCCGTAAGTGTGGTTTTCCGATCTGTTCTTGTGCTCTGCTTTTGCATACTCTTCTTCTAACTTGAATCTCCACAATAGTCTCAAAATCAAGGATTGGTAACATTACTCTAGTTTTATGGATGGATGTTGTGTGGTTTGTCACAAATCTGAAATAGTTAAGCATGTGTTGCGGAAGTGTTTAGTTGCCAAAATATTCTAGGCTTGGATGGCTGCTAAATTTAGTTATCTCTTTGTTTCTCCCCTTCCTTAGAAGATAGGATAATATAAGATACGTCTTTTAATGTCCAACAAATGACCAAAACTTAGGTCAATTGGATTTCTTAGTACATTAGTGGTGATACAAATTAGGAGTGTGAAGGTTACTCCTATAAAAGAAAGAAACCAAACTAAATACTATAATCTACAAACAACTACTATAATTCCAAAAGGAAATACAAGGCTTCGGATTTTGGCTCATGGAGAAGATCCTCAGTGGTCCAAGAGCCTATCACTGGGACGAGGAGATAGATGGTCAACCTTTGAAGTCGAGTGTGAATCTAGGAGCTGCGATAGTGTTGTCCTTTTCCTTCCTCTTCGTGCCCCTATCCACTGTGAGCACTGGGAAGAAGGAGATGTCATTGTGTAACATTTCATGAGGTGCCATCTATGTTCAGTTTGAAATAAATTTTGACATTACGACATATTTGGCTCTCCAGGTTTCATCTAGGATTGACATGTTTAGGAACAATGTAGATTTTCTATCACCTAGATCCAAATCAGATATATTTTCACTCCTGGCCTATGTAGGTCAGGGATTCCCCTGTTCCCACTCTCTGGCCCCTAAATATGTTGATCTTGATATACATATTTATTGAGTTTTAATGACCTATATACTGCATTTCCAACAAAAATATGAAATCTAATGCTTGTGACATAAGATCTGTTTTGGAAGACAGTGTTCACAGACTTCTTTTCCAGTTTGTGCTTTAGCCTTCCTTTTGCAATGAGATGGTGAGAAACAAGAAGCTGGAGTCATATTTGAGTAGACATACTAGAGGCAATAGATATGTCCTTTAATTGAGGAAGAAATATTATATGAAACCTAACATGTTAATCTTAATTTTCTGATTAACTCGCACTAACAATGCTTCTCCAATTTTGATGTAATAGTTTATAGATTCTATTTAAATATTTGTTCAATGGATATCAGATGTTTTACTTCTAATAAACTACTGCCATCCATATAAGAGAAGCAAGAGAGCATCGCAATGAGTTTAGCTTTTGCTTCATCGCATTCAAGCATGCATGTAGCAGACCTAATTGTTGTAGAATTGCTTAATTGCTTTCAAGCATGCACATGGAAAATATTTTAGAGTTGATCTCAAAGATTTTATCAGGCATTCAAGTTGAAAAGAAGGTTCTAAATTCTAATAATGGTCTGAAGATTGACCTTATTTTTATTTTTAACTTTTTTCCCTTTAAACCAGATGCCAAAAACAGATATCGGACAACAAACCGGCAGGATGAAGATGAATGGATACAATATAAGAATAGCATGGATTTTGTCATAAAGGAGAGTGGCCTAGAAAATAGAGTCTTCTTAGTCCTCTCCACTTGGGAGAGATATTTCAACTTAAGGACAAGAATATCCCCATGCAATCCCTAAAGGCAAAGAGATTTCAAAGGGCCATTGAACTCTTCCAGACTATAGGAAAGGGAACATAAAATTCCCTTAAGAAACATCAAGAATAAAACACAATAATGTAGGAGAAGCTAAGTAGTTGGAAATAATTCTATTCAAGACTACAATACTGCGAACATGGCTGCTTCTCATTTAATAATTTATATCAATGTGTTTTCTGTCATGAAGGTTTTCTACTTGTAGGATCTGTTTTTTAGTTTTAGAATCCTAGATTCCTTTGTGACCATTTTGTAGTAATCCGATTCAACTAGGACCTGACAGGTTTATTGTAACAGGATCAAGTAAAACTTGAATTGCGGGGCACTCTAAGTAATCAGAAAATAAGTGCAATAGAGTCTCAAAAAATGCAAATTGAGAGGAAAAAAAGACCGAAAATAATACCAGATACTCATGTCTAACAGATGCGTGTTCAGAAAATTATCCCAGATTGTCATGTACGACAGATTGCGTGATCAGATGATTAGAGCCAAGGCATACTTGAACCTTGCACCAGCTTGCAATAATGACCCCATAGTAAAAGAATTGAGGCAATGGATTAGAGATGTCCACTGAGCCTTAGGTGAAGCAAATAAGGATACTGAACTTTCAAGAAGGTATATGTTTTATTTGTGGTAGATCTAGGCATAAATTGCTAATAAGAATCACATTTCTAAGTTTTGGATTATGTTTATTTTGATTTCTAGAGCTCCGGAGAGAATAAGATCCATGGAGAGCACTCTTTTTAAAGCCAACAAGTATTTTAACGACTGTTCTACTATGGTTAAGAAGCTTCGAGCTATGATGCACTCTATAGAAGAACAACTTCGAGTGCACAAGAAGCAGAGCACATTTTTGACTCAGCTTGCTGCTAGAAGCTTTCCTAAAGGTCTTCATTGTCTACCAGTGCGCTTGACTGCTGAGTACTATGCATTGAGTCCAAATGAACAGGAATTTCCAAACAAATTGAAGTTGGATGACCCAAGCCTTTACCACCTTGCAATATTTTCTGACAATATACTTGCAGCAGCAGTTGTTGTGAACTCTACTGTATTTCATTCTAAGGTTTAAGAAGGGAACTCATTATTTTTATGGATTTTCTGCATTGTAAATGGGATTACCTTCTACTTGTACCTAATATTATTAACTTGATGAGTTCTATGCTCATTTTCTACATTTTGAATGTTTACAGGAAACAGAAAAAGTTGTGTTTCACCTAGTTACTGACAAGTTAAACTATGCGGCCATGCGAATGTGGTTTTTAGCAAATCCTCCTGGTAATGCTACAATTCAAGTTCAAAATATTGATGAATTCACATGGTTGAATTCCAATGGATGAATTCACATGCTGTTGAAGCTGTGGTTGTGGCAAAATGTCTGCAGCTCAAGATCCATTTTATATAGTCAAGGATGAGATTCGGGATTCTGTAAGTTCTTTATCTATTTTTCAATTTCAATTTGAGCACAACACTTGTACACTTTTTTGTACTTGGAAAAAAATAATAAATTCCATTCACAAGAGGAGAAATTACATTCTGTACATGCATACGACATTTTGCAACCATCCAAAAAATGGTCTCCAATTATCAAAGCCTAAATGGTCCATAGAGAAAGTCCTCCTGGAACGCTTCTAAAGCATGATCTCCAAATCTCAAAATAAGCCTAATCAACCAGCATTAAAGCTATAATGAGTTGTCACCAGTTTTAAATAGTGATTCTTACTCAAATGCAGCTTTGGAGATAAATTCCGATTAGGCTAGTTAGCATTGGTCTTTCTATTTCCAAGTATCTGAAACTTCTATAGACTATGTCAGATGGAACATGTACTTGCGTACAGCTTATAAAAAAAGAGTTGGTGGCAAAAATAGGATATAATCTTGTTCGAGGTAAAATTCCTGAAGTAACAAATTGAATGTTTTAGTACTATGCAAAAATAGTTTTCTCTCAGGTAACCACCATAGCTTGTTTAATGTTCTTTGCTTACAATTCTATTGAATGTTTCTGAAGTTGAGCCTTCAAGTTAGATCACATTACCCATAATACTGGAATTCAATTTGCTTATCTTATAAATACCAGGACAGTTGAAGAACATAAAGTTTCATGTTGTACAAGTTCATCATTGGTGACCATCTTTTGGTCTTTTTTCTACACAGGCACATAAAAAATTTGGCAACCGCTGGACAGAGATCGCAAAAGTAGTTCAGGGCAGGTAGGCAGTAGTTTATTTAAGATCATGCCATACTAATAAGATTTGTATGATACAGACAAGTAATTAAATTTTTTAACTTGTAATTAGTAATCCTGCATTACTAATCTTATAGGTTATCAATGATCATTGATATTGTAAGGTTTCCACATTTTTACGATATTATTCTTGTAACCTTTGGTCTGAAAAGTATATTACATGTGTTCCTAAACTTTTATTTATTTTGGTATACTTATACAACAAAAACTGATTACTTTGGAATCCAAACAGGACTGACAATGCTGTCAAGAACCGTTTTAATGCATTGTGTAAAAAGCAAGCCAAAAGGGAAGCATTATCTAAGGAGAATGATGAACAGATCCATGTTAATGATAACAACAAAAGGGTTGTGGTTGAAAATAAAAGCATTCTTAAAACACTTGATCTTGCAGTATGCTCTAAGAAGATGAGGTAAAATTTTAAGTTATCAATGCAATGTTTTCCCTTGTAAACCAATTTGTCAACCCCTCAAATGGAATAATGCTTCAAAATGGGTTGCATGCAGGACCGGTAATATTTCAGGAGTATTTCCAGGGGATGGAGCCATCCAATTGATGACTTAGGATAGAGGTTCAGAATCCATGTCGCGTCTTCGAACAACACTTACTGTTTTTCCACATGATCGTTTAACCAACAAAGGTTTCCTAGTATCCCTCGGCCATTCAAGTCCATGTGATCCATTTGCTGCAATTAAGAGCCCAGTCAACCAAGGTTTTCTTTCTAAATCAATAGCTACTCCTATTCTTCCATTTGACAGAGTATCCATACTGATAAACAACTATCTTACAATCTGAACATTATTGGAATCCTTGAAGTCCTTTGGCTATGATTGATGGACTCATTCAAATTATGTTAAGTTGTAGGTTCCAAGCTACAAAATGCATTTCTCTCAAAGGAAAATCCAAAGCTTTCAGCATTGAATCAGCAAGCAGAACTTTTAAGCACTAGTTCAAAGACGCAAAGTAGAAACATCAAATCAAAAACTTGAAAATTCTTCAAAGGTGAGGCCAAATTACAATTAGGTTTGAGAAAATT
Organism: Pseudotsuga menziesii; assembly: GCA_001517045.1. Classification (NCBI taxonomy): domain Eukaryota; kingdom Viridiplantae; phylum Streptophyta; class Pinopsida; order Pinales; family Pinaceae; genus Pseudotsuga; species Pseudotsuga menziesii. Next base: position 62,158 of record LPNX010704943.1, on the reverse strand, counting down.
TGATAGGATTTCATCAATCTGAAGATGAAATGTTATACATCTCGATATTGTAAGGATTTTCTGTCATTCTTCTACTTAATAGTATGAGTCAAACTTTGTGGTGTTCACTGGTTTTAGTGGCTCATATCTTGCTTCAATTTATCTCACTTTATTCAAATCCAGACATCGTAATGGTGATTTTTTTTTTAAAATCCGTCGGATAGTCGTCGCTTAAGTGATGGCCTGCAGGTTATTTTTTTTTAAATCCGTCGGATAGCCATCGCTTAAGCGACGGCCTGTAGGTTAATTTTTTTCATAATCAGTCGGATATCCATTGCTTAAGCAATGGCCTGCAGGTGTTGTTTTTTAAATCCATCGGATAGCCGTCGCTTAAGCGACAGCCTGTAGGTTAATTTTTTCATAATCCGTCGGATAGTCGTCGCTTAAGCGACGACCTGTAGGTTAATTTTTTTCATAATCCGTTGGATATCCGTCGCTTAAGCGACGACCTGTAGATATTTTTTAAAAAATTTAGTATGAATTAGATGTCGGATAACCGGCGATTTACATTTAATCGACAGTAAACTACGTTCTCGCGTAACCGACGGATTGGAAAGATGTCGGATAACCGACGAAAATCCACCGATGCTTAAAAAAAATCATAGTGTCATACATACGACAAGGGAGTGTCAAAAATCCGACAATACGCCCGTTGGATTTTTGGTCGAAATGTAGTAGTGTGGTCACTCATCAATATCTTGGGACACCCAAACTGTGTCACAATATTCTCAAATACGAACTTTGTTGCTGTTGCAGTGGTACAATCCACAACTAGTGTGGCCTCTGCCAACCTAGTTATATAGTCAGTTGTAGTGATGATGTATCACGCACCAATCCTCTTCCCTACTGGATTAATTGGACCCACAAAATCCGCGGCCCATTTATCAAAAGGTTGTAGAGTTACCTGCGGCACAAGCGACATCTCATTCCACCGCAATTTTTACCGATGCACTGGTAGATGTCACAATTCCATGCATAGTATATGGCATCATTATGTAATGTAGGCCACCATAGCCCGCTGTGCAACACCTTTCACGCAGTAGCCCTTCTTCCATAGTGACCTCTCACGATTCCTCCATGTGCTTCTTCTAGAATGAAGCCCTGTTCATGCAGTAGGATACACCATCACAATATTTCATTTGGTCCAAGCTTGTATAACTACCCAACAATCAGCTAGAAATATGAAGCCTTTACTACCAACTACTTCTTCTGAATAGTTGACATGTCCTCTAGAGCAATTCCTGTTGCCAAGAACTGAATGATTGGATCAAAGTGGCTATCTGCGATCTCTACCCGGAATAGCTGCATATCAGGAAATCCATCGTCAGTATTGGTAGGTTCTTCTTCAGTCTCAATGTGAGACACATGATCATGACTAGCATTCAACTGTCCTGGCTTCACAACTATTTCAAAGTCAAATTCCTAAAAAAGTAGCAGCCACCAACAAATATTCCCCCTGAACACAGGATTATTGACCAAATATTACAAGGAAGAATGATCAGTGAACATTTTGAAGTGACCTCCTGACAAATAGTGCATGAACTTTTGCAAGGAATAGACCATTGCCAAGCCTTCTCTTTCATTCGTTGTGTAATTTCGTTCAGCAAGCGACAACTTCCTATTGGCATATGTGATCGGGTGATCTAGGTCACCCACACCTGGTTGCATAAGCAGAACCTCCAGCGTAACAAAAGAGGCATCGACATGCACATGGAACTCCTTGTTTCAATCAGGGAATCCCAGTATGGGTGTGGAGGCCATCTTTCCCTTCAGTGTGTCAAAAATTCCTTGACATTCTTGACTCCAATCAAATGCAACATCCTTCTTTAGTAGCTTCTCCATAGGGGAAATAATCGTAGCGTATCCTTTGATGAACTTGCGATAGTACCCCGTGTGCCCCTGCGTCACCTGAAGCATATTCACATTCATCAGTAGTGAAAAACTAAGAATTAGCATGATCTTTGTTGGATCAACCAACATACCTTTCTTACATACCATGTGTCTGAGCAGCATTCCAAATGGCGTGCAGAAAATGCACTTCTTTGAGTTTAGTGTGATTTGATGCTATCGACAACTTTGTAGCATTGATCACAAGTTGTCGAGATGGTCCCTAATTAGCCCATAGATTGTCCAATCATTCATATATAATTGCGGGAACTTTTGAATAAAGTCTTTAAACACAGTGACATCTACTAGAGAAAATATTGCTGGCGCATTCTTCAGCCCAAAGGGAATGACTGTATATTGATAACAACCCCATTTAGTGAGAAACGTGGTCTTATGGCGATCGTCCTTTGCAATCCGGATCTGGTGGTACCCCAAAAATCCATCTGTGAAGGAATACATCTCCTCAAATCCTACTCCTTCTAGGACCTCATATGTAAATAGACTTGAGAATGGATCATGTACGTAGGCATCATTCAACTTTCTTAGCTCAATGCAAATGCAGACTTCATCGATATTTTTATCCTGAACCACCATAGGGATTATCTGCTCTGATTCTTCGATAGGATCAATGATCCCAGCATCCAGCATTTGGTCAAATCTCAGCCTTCACACAGTCCTTGTATCGTGGGTTTAGTTGATACATCCTATGTCGCATAGGTTTTGAATCTAGTTTTAACGGTATTTTCATCTCCCCCAGGTCCCCTAATATCCCCTTCATTTCTGAGAACCACCTCAAAAAAATATCCTAGAATTCATGCAGCAGGTCTGTGATTTTGGCCATTGTTTCCTCATCCCAATAGTCCCCAATATTGGCAAATTTCAGGTTTTATTCTGACCCAATGTTGACTTCCTGATCTTTAGTGGCTGACTCATTGAATCCATCAGTATGTTTGGTGCTGCAACATCGCGACTTCCTTTTGACTCCAAAATATTAACATTCTGCAACTCATCATCATCTTCAGGTTCCCAAGATGGATTGCAACATGTCATCATGGATTGCATAGAGGAGTTCGCATGTGGATCAATTGGGTATGATACAGGGACAAAATTTAGGACTACATCGCGGATGATTTGGAATGCATTATGTACCTCTGGGTTGGCATCCTAGAAACTAAATGTCTACATAAATAAAATGGACAACTCCTCCCAAGTGGTTATAGTTCTGCGTAGTTCTGTTGGTACATACCAGGATCTCGGCATCTCATCAAGAGTATGAAAAAAAGCATGGACCCACTCATCTTTAGGTCGCAATTCCCATAAGGCCTGACATTCCATCAAGTGACTGGCGGGATAATTCCATCCATCATATCTCCCAGCATGATAGACCTCCAAATCGTTGAAGTGCACCATCATCAATCTTTGACACTATCACCAGTCATGGATCATCTACTTTTGAGTTACCCACCATGAGGCCAGGGTAGCGTTCAGTGCTACATCTAGCGCCAATACCCTTTTTGGTTCAAACAATTTATCTTCAAATTCTTGAAGGAATTGTGATAAATTAGGCAGCCCCTCATAAATTGGCAACTCAATAGTTTGAGTTGCTACATGGAGGACAGACTGTGTAATCAACCTGCATTTCCTAAACGACACCTCATGTAACCTATTTTGCCAATTTTCCAAAGCATCATCAGAATCAGATGATGCAGAACTATCGCTACACCATCCAAGCTCACCTTTGACAGTATGGTGGATGTATTCTTCATAGATATTATAGGCATGATCCCAAATTCTACTAGCATCATCCCGCACATGTTCAATCTCAGTGTCCTTCCTAAGGGTCCATGGGAGCAATGACCCTGACTTCCTGGTTCTCGAATGTCATAACTGATTTTTTTAAATTGATAACCACCATGCTATCATTATCCCACCCAATCCCTAGCAGTGAGGGATAGGAACCTCCATCTTCAACCACATTTATCACATCAAAATCAACATATGTTTTCATAACTTCAACATCAACAACCAGGTTTGAGACATGACCAATGGGCTGAACCTTTTCTTGATTTGCTAGTCACAGCTGCACTGACGACCATCCCAATGTCGGCTTCCCCATCAACTGCCAAGTTTTCTTAGTCAGAATGTTTACATCTGATCCAATATCCAGAAAAAATGAGTCAACCTCGTAATCTCCAATATGGATGTTCATCCTCATCTCCTTACATGTCTTCCTCTTTTACAAGGATTTCACCGCAGAATCCTTCAATGTCTTATCCGGGTGGTATAACAACTTTTCAATCTTGAAAAGGGATTTGGGATTCCTTTTCAGTGATAGAAAACTCTCAAAGAACTACTGCAAGGTACCATGTTGTCGCGATGGTCCTACCTCTATAGATAGATCAAAAGCAGATGACATTTTGATAATAGGTAACTTACTCGGATTTCTTTCGATTGCATACTTGGCCTCGAAGAAGGTTTCTTTATTCATCGCAATGTCAAATTCTACCTTTTTATTTCTATCAAACCAAAATTACTGATGTGGTCCATCTTCTTCAGTTGTCGCACTGGCATGAGTTACAACCCCAACGTCGACATCCTTTGTTCTCGATTCGGCTTGAATTATTGCAACCGTCAATCCTTGATTCAGGTTCTTGACTTGATTCAATGGTGGGCTCTGATTCAGCAGCAAGTTCATCGACAGATTCTGAGTCTGTGGCGGGATCTAATTCTGCATCGTTGGCTGGTTCTGCACTTGCAACGCTGGCTGGTTATGATTCTGCGCATTCTACAACTGAGGAATGTTTCTAGCTTGCCATTTGCAATCAACTAAGGGAAATTTTCAACATTATTCTTGCTGGCCACATAGTATGTACACTACGCATGAGGACACTCCCTCTAGTAGTGCCTGAATACTCCACAGGTATAAGACTATATTGATTCTTGACCGCATCCTCCTCCTCGACCAAAGCCTCCTCCTCGTCCCCTGAATCCTCCGTGGAATCCTCCTCGAACTCCTCCTTGCTAAAACTAATGCTGGACCAACTGCTGTTGTGGGGTTTTTGGTTGCTACTGGACATAGTGCATAGGTTGAACATATTGTGGTTGAGGCTGAATGAGAGGTACCTGATTATACTATGGTCGTGGTGCAAACTGTGGTTGTGCTACGAACTGTGGCTACGATGCAAAATGTGGCTGCAACATAAACTATTGTTGCGGTTGCGACATGATAAACTACATCTAGGGTGACGGTGTATACTGCACCTATGTTGTTGGTTGTGCCATCTATGCCTACGCTTTCATTTCCTGGGGGTCATCACCTTTCATAAAGTATGAATCATATGTCCTTTCTTGGAGAAAGTCATAAGCTCAACAGTTTTTATCATCGTGTCCTACTAACCAACAAAAGGTACAGTACAGAATCTCTGCCTTGGTAACTGTCTTTTGCATTTAGTTGCAGTTCTCATATCGATGCCTATAGACCTGACATATGAAGCACCATGGTACACCAGCACATCTCAATGGGTTTGGGGCTCCTGAAAGAAAATAATTTCGGAACTTCGGACATGTATCCCTAGTGTGTCCATCCGCACGACACCGGGTGCATGAAAGGTCATCATGATTTTCCTTAGCCTTCTTGATATCTTGCAGTTGGAGTGTCAGATTAGCCAACTGTGCTTGAATTTGGCTCATCCCGACCGTAGTTTCTCCTACCGGCGATGCTTCTAATTTCATCGCTATTTCTAGAGCCTCGCTCTACATCGCAATATTTTGCTACATTAGCGGTTGTCTAATATGTGGGATAAGCATAGAGATGAACCACTCCTTGTGTTGAACATCACTCATCTAGAAACATACTCGAGCCATCAACGTCTTAAACCATTGATCAAGTCCCAAATTGTTTCATTGGGGAACTGCTTGATTTCTTTCAAATCGGTACCGTACTGAGCCTCAGACTTTGGATTATTGAATTATTCAAATAACCCCTTATGGATCTCATCCAATGTTTTCACTGTACCTCCCTGATGAACTAGCATGAATCTCATGTACCAATCCAGCACACGACCCCTGAATGTGGTTTCCATATTGCTTCTCTTGACCTTTTCATCCACAGTCTGTTGGGTGGTCCATATTTCCTCGCACAAGAACCAATATTTATCTGGGTCATCATTGTCGTTTCCATGAAATATTGGTGGCTTCATTTCGTCGCCCACCATTCTGGGCCTGCTTCCTTCGACTAGTACTCTACTACTAGACTGCTGCTGACACATCAGGAAAGTTGATGTAGAATGCATGTTTCTTCCTATTGGTGGAGTAGTGTGTGGAGGTTTGGACACATTACTACTAGCGTTTGAGCCTGCCATCCTTCTGGGAGTTTCCTGGGCCTATTCGCCATCCTCCTCACTAAAAGGTCACATTGTCCCATGTGGTTTTTCTTCACGATATCGCACTTCGATGGCAGCAATACCTTCTCCTATCCTCTGCCTCTTCTCTAGAAACATTGCTCCTCCTCTTGTACAACCACTTGTTTCCTTAGCGACCTTCACAATATCACCAGAACTCATGCCCATATACCTCTTACCTTTCCATGCGTCTTCCCCCTTTCATCGCGGTGTCTACATCTTCTGCACACCATAGTTCCACTACTCTTGGTCCATCTTCAGAATACCTTTTTCGCAAACAAGCTGTTTAATAGATAGCTGGAACGTCAGCAAAAATATACCATGTGGTGCATTGAAGAACTCCCTTTTTTCTTCACTAAATGACTTATTGGTATCAATTGCAAACTCAATAATGTATCCCTCCCAGATACTGTACAACCACACCTCAAAACTCATAGAAAAACCATTCGTGAGGATCGTCATGAATATATATATTTCCAACCAATTTCCCATCGATGGCTTCGGATTCTATTTTTCTATTTCAGCAAAATCTCACAGTTTTAGACCAAACCACTCCTCAATCTCTGGTCGAGTTGGATGCTAAAACATATCCTCCTTTCAATCGCAACTCAGTCTCGACAATGGAGCGATTTGTTGGAAAACACCCACCAACAAAGCCTCGTCGACATGGGTTCTCACTCTGTCAACGCCCAACCACTGTGATCTCCCTGAGCACTAGCCCAGACAGGTTTTAACCTACCCAACAACATCCACAAAGAGGACGAAGTCTCACCCGAGATGTCCAAGGGAGAGTTGTCGGAGCCAAGTTTTTGGCAGTAACAAGGTAAGATAGGGCATCCATGGCTTTGACCAGATAACTATCAAATTATAAAACTAAGACAGTTATCACAATTCATATAAACAACTACAGATCTAATAGATCACATCATTCATTTATCGCAGCAGTGTTATCGTAGCATTATCATTCACACAACAACCTTAATAAGCTTCATCATCATTCATCAGAATCACAACACATTTGGGATAGATCGCACCATCAATTCATTACAACAACATCTGTAAATCATAAATATATTCAATATACTTCTCATTGACATTGCAGCAGATAAAACAGGAAATTAGAAGACAACATTTAGGTAACAAATGTCATGTCATATTAATTATGTGCAACAGATCCAAAACAGATAATTCTTCTCCACAACAGGAGACGATGGCATCCCAAAATTCATTATCTGATACAGACAGATTGCATATTGTTCAAAATAGAAGACTCATCAATACCATAGACAGATCGCAATAGATTGATCACTCTCAGACATTGACTTGGACTTGTATCGCACTGATCATGATGCTTCTCGTCATGATTGTGTCCTTACAATTACAAAACTAGCTCTGTATATAGGCTTGCGCCTTTAGATCAAAGGTCCACTTCTAACTAACTTCTAACCACTAATGACCTATTTCCACAAAACATGGTCAATTAATACATTAAATATTCAAAATTGGTTATTCTTCCTCCCATCGCGTTGATCTACCATTGCGTGGTGTCACATGAGCTTGCGTAGCTACCACAACGCTACGCAACTCACTTACCCAAAACCCTGCCAATAGGGAGGAGGGGGTTTGGGGAAAAGAAAGGGATTGAGATTGAGAGGGTCAGCGGTTTGGGGAAAACAGAGGGATTGAGATTGAAAGGATCAAGGGTTTGGGTAGGAGTAGGGTGATTAGAGAGAAGGGGAATTATAGGTGAGTAGGGGGTTGGGATAGGGAGAGAAGGTCTTTATATTCTTGTATATTTGTGGAAAAAGGTTTTGGGTCTATCACATTGATACATGGTGAAGAAGGAAATCAAAGGGATTATAAAATGCATATGTTTTGCAATTATGTTACATTATAGAATACATGATCAATATTATTATTGTCTCATTGAAACTGGTCTCAAAACACCTTAGCTACTCATTTGTCTTTGATTGTGTTATGTTGGTTGGGTTACCACCACTTTATGTAAGGGATTATTGATAACCAATAATACTTTTTTATTTAGTGTGTATTATATGTGGTCCATCTTGGTTACATGTTGGTTTTAACACAATGCAATTTATTGACTATCTGACTAAAGCCAAAAATACTTTGCCTAACCATATGAGATATATCACCAAGAAGCTTTGGCCGAATACTAAAAATGGAACTCAACGCAATTATAGCATAGATATCTTAGAGAAAAGAAAAGTTGGGGAAATAAGAGTTTTCCATCTTCTAGCACAAAATTTTGTTATGTTTCTAGCATGACAAACACTACTAAGGTTCAAGTTCATATTGCAAAATCTACATTTAGTTCAATTTCCATAAAGAAAATCCATGATATGGGAAAATATAACTTAATACCCCACCTCAAACAATGGGAAACTACATACTATTAAGAAAAAATCAAGTTTGAAACTCTATGAACTATGTATAGTCTTCCAAGAAAGGAATCAAATAGGTGCATGAGAATCATCAAGAGGATCCATGAGGTTCCAATGTCTCTAATTCTTTGAAACAATTCCTCCCTCATGATTGAGTTTAATTCCTTATAAGAGAGGGTTTATGCACATATGCATGCATATGTCTTCAGATAGACCTTAGTAAGGGTATTCCAAACAAAATGATTCTCACCTAGGAGAAATATACAAGTCTTGAATTATGAAAAATACAACATTCTAGTGGAACGTTGCTAAAGGTTCCACAACTAAATATTCAAGGTTATGTAAACATTATTTGGGGTTCCACAATCATTATTCATGGTTCCATAAAACGTTCATTGCTCGTGATTCCACCAAATTTGTTCAAGGTTCTATAAACATGGTTCCATCCCCAAATTTTCATGGTTTTGTGAACTTTGTTCATGGTTATGATTCCATCAATTTTGTTGATGGTTCCATAAATTCTCATAGTTCCACCAACATTGCTCATGGTTGCACCAACTTTGTTCATGATTCTATAACCTTGATCATAGTTCCCCCAACATTTCTTCATGGTTCGATAAACATTGTTCATGGATCCACCACCAAATGTTCAAGATTCCACTAATATTTCTACATGGTTCCATAAACATTACAGAAGGGGTTCCCACACATGGTTGATTCCTAAGCTGGCATCAAGATATATTTTGTAAAAAGGTGTTGCAAAAGTGCATGATCTAAAAAGTGCATGTTGTAATGGAAATGATATATATACATGATTTGACTTGTGTCTGTAGTAAGGGAAATGATATATATACATTATATTATGTTGAAATGCACTCTTACATCTTTGTTATGCATGTTATCCTATGTCTGGGGTCAAACAATGGACCCTTACATGTAAATACATTTTATAGATATGCATAAACTTGGTTTTATAGTTGCGTGGGATAAAAGACAACCAAAACACACAGCTACATTGGAAGGTTTTTTTAGTAAATCTAGTCAAAATATTGTCTGGAAATTGCAATTTGTACAATTATGCAATTTCAATGATACCAATGTCTTTTCTTGACTAAATTTTGCATTTTGAAACTACCTAAATTGTCGAAATCATGATTTGAGAAATGGAAATTGCACTTTCAGCAATTCTTCCTCTACCAGATTCTAGCAGGTAGGGGGAAACTTTGTTGTCACTTATGCTTCTCCATTCATAATCATGTTCGTCATCCATGAATGATGAAATTGACTTTAATTAGGAAAAAACTTATATTCATAGATAGGCACACATATTGTGTTATGGATTTAAGATTTATTGATCTTGGTTGCAAAAATGAAGTTTTACTTGGGTTCAATTTGCCAAAACTTGGTTTTCATGTTGCCTACTTAAAGCATGGTTGTGTGTCCTTACACATGGTTTCATAATCATGGTATTCATGGATGAATGATGACATTGAATTTTATTGGGAAAATAAGTATATTCATGGATAGGCACACATATTGTTTTGGCTTTAAGATTTATTCTGTTTGGTTGAAAAAATGAAGTTTTCCTTGGGTTTTACTTGCAAAAAAATGGTTTTCGATGTTGGCTATTAAAGGCATGGTTGGGTTTCCTTGAAATTAAAGCATGGCCATATAAAAATATTGTACCACAATGCAATATTTTACTTATACTATGCTTAACCAAGGTTAATCGATAATTCTATTTTGTCACGAATTTCGCTTATACTTACCAAGAGCCTAATTCCTATGGTGTTACTTGATTTCTGTAATATTAACCTGTGTGTATGTATTGTTGAGATTGGAAATTTTTTATGCATGTGGTATATTTCTCATTGAAAAAACAAAGAGATACAAGGCCTCACAACAAACCTTATGACTTGGAATTTTGTGGAAGGTGTTGTGTCACTTGGCACTTAACATGGGGTGTCTATTGAGGTGATAGCTAGCTAGAAGTTGTAATAGTTTAAGGGTTTGTCATCCACGGTGATTCAAGAATGGCATAGTTTTGAATGTGCATGTATATAAAGATGAATTCTAGGTCTTTACATACATTGCATTTAAAAACATGGCCAATCAATCTACCACTATAGTTGCATGCTGATGGTTTTTAGGTGTTGGATGTGTGTCATTTGGTAATGGTTGATAACTTTGGGCCTCCTGCCACCATTTTTCACATGATACAACACCCTCACAGTGGATTTGGTAAGTTAATGTGATGGTTTTCATTAGAAAACATGGGGTGAATTGTGGTTGTTTGTCTCACAGAGAACACTTGGTTATCGTTCTTCTAGTTTCTTGGATATATGAAATTTATTATGTAAAATTTTCATTGGACCAAGATATTGAGTAAAGCATAAAAAATGATGAAAAGGGAGTTGGAAGCCCAGTCTTGGAAGTTGAATCATTTTCTTGGTACATTCTAGTTGCTGGCAATCCTATAGGATGTGAACATCTCAGTGATTGTTGAACAAGATATGCACAACTGGTGTTATTGTTTGGTTCGCATTAGTGATTTTAATTTGATTGAGCTCTATGTTGCCTACCTTATCGTCCTAATTCATTTTCATGCCTATCCTTTAACCCCACCTCCCTCCTTATGTATAGAATATCTAACATTTGTATGGTTTACTTGCATTGGAATGGAACTTTGCGTATTTTTTCCCACCATGAAAAATAGTGGAATATGAATATCTAGTTTTATGTTTGCATTTCTATGAGTTTTCCTTGAACAAAGTTTTGAGAGGATTGTTGTTAAGCCCTTTGTGAATTAACGGTCACCTTACTTACTTTGTGTTCAAATCTTTGAATCAAATCTCAACCTTGACCCTCTAATATTTTCGACCACCACTAGTTGTCAAGACCTCGCTATATCACCACCTAATTGAATTGTATGACACCCACTCATTTTTGGGCAAATTCTATAGGAGAAATTATCATTATTTTTCTTGATATGAGGGATTATGTGATTGTTGTTAGCATTGTATTGATGTTGAGGGATCAAGATTGAATATTTGTCAATATATAAAGGAATTTCTTTTCTTTATCCTCCTTTCTATTCTCTCGATATTTTTGTTCTCGTTACTCTCCCTCCTCGACATAAACTTTGAGTTAGTTGTTCCTTGATTAACCATTCTATTTCAAAATATGTTGGATCCAATTCTCCTTTGTTTCTCCTTGAGTTGAATTTTGAGGTTGGTAATATAGTAGTGGTTGATCTATGTGGTTACTTGTAAATAGTTTATTACTCTTCAAACTAACTTGAATATGGGTAGCTTCCAACATCCTTGGTAGCAAGATATTTAATGGAATCAAGAAACAAGGAGAAGGTTCCAATTATCACCCTCGCTATGGTATGCTTTTCAGGGATAATTTAGGGGCGAAATTTAGCCCATGGGCTATTTATAGGGGGTTTTCTCCAAAAACAATTCACCATTTTGCAATTTTTGAAGCCTTGTTTCACCCAGTTTTGATGGGGTAAACTTTTTTCACCCTAAAAATCTCTAATTTATTATATAAACGATATAAAATCTTTGGAAATTAAAATATTTTTTGAAAAATATCGCCAAATATTTTATAGTTCGTTTTTTAAGAATTGGTAAGATTCGCCAACATTTATACACTTTTAAATAAGTATGGTTCCTTAAAATAATCCCTGATGCTTTTCGAAAGTTTCTTAATTTATTCAGTCAATTTTCATCAACTGCACTAAGATGTTCGAACCTAAATGTTTTATTAGCCAACGTAAATCCAAATCCTAGGCTCTATCAAGTGCCAAGATGGATCAAATCTCTCGACGTGCAAGCCTCTTCTTAGGTATCTATTGATTTGATTCAAACTAAAAGACACATCTTTTTATTTCAGGTCCACATATAATTTTATTATTATTAATATTTAATATTATTTATGGCCGACATATAATATTTTTTAATTTGTTAGGAATGAACGTTGCATCATTTCCCCACACATGGTTTTAAAACCATATGCAAGGCCCTCCTACAATCATGGGTTGTTTAGGAGGCCTTACACATGGCCTTAAAACCATTTGCAAGGCCCTCCTAAACCATGTACAATAAAACCATGGGTTGTTTAGAATTCCTTGCGCATGGTTTTAAAACTATGTGCAAGGCCAACATTTTTTTGCAGATAATTCAATTATGTGTTTTTTTCTTGACCCGCATATTTTTTTACGGATAATTTTTTTTTTTTAATTGTTTTGTTAGGTAGGAAGACTACAACATCTCCCCCATATTAGATTGTTTTTGTGGCCGACATTTATTTTGGCCTATTGGAAAATTTATTTTTTATTAATCAAGTGATATTATTTTTTATTTTGTGTTACAAAATCTCTCCCATAATATTCACTATCACTATTATTTTTTGCCAACATGTTACAAACGTTACATCACCTTATAAGATCTCTCCCATAATATTCACTATCACTATTATTTTTTGCCGACATGTTTCAAACGTTACTAACGTTACATCACGTTACAAGATCTCTCCCATAATATTCACTATCACTATTATTTTTTTTCGACATGTTACAAACGTTACTAACATTACATCACATTACAATATCTTCCCCATACTAGGTTGTAGAGCGCCTCTCGACGCAACAACATAATTTTTTACTGAATGGGAAAACGAGAGGTTAAGTACTGATATTATCTTCTTAAGGTATATCTTACTATTTTTTGATGATATTAAATGTTTTGTTTGTTCTCCATTATATTGTCTAATTGATTGCTTCGTTGTAGAGAACAATACTATCTCTCAAAAGTATTCATCAAGTATTAGTTTTGTTAGTTTTTGAGTTCATTTGTATGTTGTTTACACAATGGTGAAGCAGTGTCGAAAACTATAGTCCTTCATGCCAAAACACATTTTTGGTCCATGCTTTCATAGGAACGTGAGAGAACATTGTGGTTGTTACTTTGGTGTATATATGAAACCGACTATCTTTAATAAGAAGTGAATTGCTTTTTACATACAGTATGTATTTGTTTACTAGTTCATGCTACATACTCTTTTACATTTTTTTATCTTATGTTGAAGTATTTTACAGGTGTTTCCTTTTTCTTAATTGTTGTTATATACATAAAATTTAAGAAAAATGTTGGTTTTTTTTTTTAATTTTAGTTAAGTTTATGGTGTTGTATTTCTGCTATGGTTACCTTATGTTGTAAAACACATTTTTTATACATTCAAATTTATACACATGTTGGAAAACATACATGATATAAAAGGATGTAATGTTAATATTATTATGGTAGGTAACGTGCTGCCATATATCATGGGACCTTGTTGATAATTTATGCTAGTTTGATTGTTTAATGTTTGTTACAAGTGGTATGTTTCTACGTTTTGTTATTACTTCTTCTTCTCACACAAGATATCATGAAGGTTATGAGTGTGTTACTCTAAGTTATAACACACAAGATATCATGAAGGTTATGAGTGTGTTACTCTAAGTTATAAAATCAGGGTTACATTTCTGCATCTTCTATGTTTTAGTTGAGTGAGAGGTTGAGAAGTTCACATGAGATATTTCATTATCGTGCATCTACACAAGAGAAATCATTTGGAAAATTCCCTGGTTTCCATTTGAAAATCATTTGGAAATTTCCCTGGTTTCTTAAGAAAAATCATTTGGAAAATTCCCTGGCTTCCATTAAGCATGAGATAATAGGAGACAAGAGAAACTCATGTGACAAATGAAGGTGTGTCATGAACCAAGAAAAAATGATTTCAAAGAGCCATTTTGGTATTGCATGTTAAGATGCTTCTCTTAACATACAATAATGAAAGTGTTGACTTTGCGTTTTGATTTCTTTAGTTTCAGAATTTAGGATGCAGTTTCCAAAACATAATGATCTCTTATTTTGTTATCTAATCATGATTTCCTTTCCCATTTTTCCTACAACTTAGAAAACATGAGATTTGAATTGGTGACAAAATAGTGAACCTTTACCACATCTTTCTAGCACTTATATAGTCCAAAACGAACTTATTTAATATCACATAAGACACTATATCATGGAATAATGGAAATAACTTATTGTGTTTATGAGACTATCCCATGAAGAACAATCGTAAGAACACGACAAAGAGGAATAAAAAATAAATCCTAGAAACACCATAAAGTGTCGCTAATCCCTGGTCGAGTTATATTTTTAAGTGACACTAACCACTAAAACCATCGAAAAAGGAAAAGTAATTTTAATTTCTAGGGCGTCCAAAACCTGATCAATAAATGGAAGAGGGAAATAAACTTCCAAGGTTTCCTGGTTGGTAATCAATACAAATCCACCATTTTCTATTATTTTTAGGTACTACTATCATAATAAATGAGACCCACACAGTGTCAAAGATTGAGTAAATGAAATTTGTCAGGCAACTGTTGTAATTCTTCTTTTACTATTTCCTTTCGGGATGGATTCATGCACTTCTAGGGTTTTCTAATAGAAAATGCATAATTCTACATATAAATATGATGAGTATTAGGGTGCACGTCTCTCATTCCATAATAGTCCCATGCAAACACACTTGATTTATTTTGTGAAACTTTAATGAGTCGTTCATGTTGAAAGTTATCAAACTTAGAATTAATGTGCAAAACTTTACCTTGCTTGATTTCAATAGGAATGTTGTAAAATTGATATTTCACAACTACCACAAGATCGATCAACGTAAAACTTAATACTTCAAAATAACTCTTCTTCTTTAAATCAGTAGTTGCAAACTTCACAAAGAGGTAGATCGGCTTTGGAGGGCGAAGCTCGTCACTACCAAACTCTCAACAAAAAATTTATAGACAATGAAGCTTTCTGATGCGATATTGTACTCAAAAGACCAATCCGTAGAGCATACTACTTCACTTAGACTTGGGAACCCAAAGGCACCAAAGCTACCTTCTACTCATTTCCCACACTCTGACTCTATCTTACTTGTAGAGCTCTGGACTCTAGAACTCCCCTTTACAATGAGCCTGAAGCCCTTTATTTATACAAGATTTACCGGTGATCCGGTGACCCAAAACCTACACTAACAAGTCAAAACAGCTCATCTGGGGTGACAGCTAGGGACAACCACTGCCATTATCTCATCCCTTAAGGTCCGTAGACATATGGGGACCCAGAATATTCATTATGACTACCATAACCTAAAGACAAAAAGGCAATGTATAAAGTGAAGCATTTCTGGCCCACGATGGTCTTCAGGGGTCCACCACGGCTTTCTTTCTAATCATACGGGTCTCTACCTTGCAGACAAAGGCAGATTCCACATCCATCAAGGTCTTGGCCTCCGCAAGGACAATCCCAATCTACATCATCTGAGTCATAGGCTTGGGAATCTTCAAAATTAGGTGGGTCATCTTCAAGCTTTTTCGAAGGGTACAAGAACAGACTAAAGCATATTTCTATGTCAAATCTGTGAAAGAGCTCATTTGATTCACACAGAAACTTGCCTCAAAAATATTACTGTACCCAAAATTTTAAAGGTATTTGTCTTGTGTATATTTTTGAATCAATCCTTTGTCCTTGAGCATCTCTTTTAATGTATTTCTGAGACATGAAAACAGTATGCTCTAACCTTGTGTACCATCCTCCTTCATGATGGAGCAAAAACATAAACCAATGGTGTTCTCTAACAGCAACTTCGATATCCACCTTCATGTGCAGGATAAAGTTAGCACGTCGATTCTCCCAATCTGTCATTGGGAAAAATTTATCCAATAAGATTTATGTCCATCCGAACCAAGCTCCATGCAGCAGGTTATTTGGATCTGCACATATGACAATCTTTCTTTGTTCTCTGTAGAATCTAGCGATTAGATTATAAGATGTCCATGTCAAATTTACATCACCAATGTCTACGTACCATAGAGGGCTATCCTCTTCTTCATTTCAATCAATCTAGATTTCACTACAATCTTTCAGTTTCTCCTGTGCATTCTCAAAACTTCTGTATGCATCTCTTTCCTATCTTTCCATGATCTCAATTTTTAATGGAGAAGACTGTATCTGCTTAATGAGAGTGAGATCAAGAAATCTTCCGGCTTCATTTCTAGATGCATAGTCCAGGAGTTGTCTTCGTTTGGCTTCTAAGATAGATTCGTCCCATGGCTTTAGAAATAAGCCATTCCTTGGCTGGCAGAGTGGTGCTTTGCCATGACCTGAACTTGAACTTGAGGCTCCAGCAAAAAACATGCTGAGAGAAAGTGTAGCTTGTTCAGATTGCTCCCTGGTGAGCATGTCAGCAAGGCAATTAAGATATCCTGGCTTATATACAATATCAAAATCAAAATTGCTTAGCAAAATAAACCATTTCAAAATACGACTACTATTCTCATCCATCAAATTTTCATTTTTAAATATACCAGGCATTATTTTTAAATATGTCCTAATAATAAATCTCACAGGCTTCAAAAACAAAATAAAATGTTGGACTGTCTTTTTGACAGCCACAATCTCCTTGTGGCTGCATGGGTAGTTCAGTTCTGTAGCTTTGAAGGATCCCGAACCATAACCACAAACATGCTCTTTGTCTCCTAGGGCCTCAATAAGAACTCCACCCCAAGTATGGGAAGAAGCATCTATTTGTATCATCAGTTTCCCTAATCCTTGCGGCAATGATAGAGCAGGCAAATCCAAAACTTTGGCTTTGATCTTCTTGACCGCCAAAGTCATATCAGGGGACCATTTCACAGGATTTTTCTTCAATCTGTGTTGAAGCAGGTGTATGTCCACATGTTGTCCTCTATAAAAGGGTCCGATGTAGTTGAGACTTCTTAGAAATCTCTGCAATTGGGTTTTGTCTAGGATTTGATTTGGAAAATGGCCGAAAACGCTTAGGACATGTTTTTTGTAAAATAACTTGTCCTCTTTGGATTTTGAATCCAAGAAATTCCATCTCAGTTTTCCCGATCTCCATCTTGTTTTCTGATAAGACTAACCCATGCTTGAAGACTAGTTCATGAAACATCTGCAAGTGCTTTAGATGTTCTTGCAGCTTCTTAGAACAAACTAAAATGTCATTAATAAAAGCAAGTGCCACTGCTTTTCCCTGAAGATATCCTCCATGCGTTTCTGAAACTCAGAACGGACATTTTTGATCCCAAATGGCAACACTTTCCACTGGTATTGACCATGTGGAACCACAAATGCTGTGTTGAACTGGTCTTCTACCTTAATACCAATCTGATAAAATCCTGACTTAAGATCAAACTTGCTGAAGATTGTACATCATGTGATCCTTTGCAAGAGACTGGCTTTATCAGGTAGAGGATAGCGAACTTTTTGAAGCACAACAATTAGAGGTTTATAGTTAACCACTAGTCTTGGCTTTCCTCTCTTGACTTCAGAATGTTTGTTAACTACAAAGGCTCTACAAGCCCACGGACTCTTTGATGGTTCAATCAATCCCTTTTCTAGGATATCTTTGATCTCTGTAGCACAAAAGTCTCTCTCTAATGGAGACATTAGTCGAGCCGAAGCTTTCATAGGTTTAATCTTTTGAAGAGGGTCAAAGGGAAGGGAGACAAAATACTTTTCTCTTTTCCAGAAAGCATTGGGAATTTTTGAACAGCATTCTTTAACTAGTTTAGTAGTGATGCTAGCAAGGGATTTTTCACTATGAGTATCAGAAAAATCTATACATCTATCCATTTTCAGTAGTTGGGATGGACTTGATTTATGCATGGGTTTCTGTACAAGGGACTAGCATTTTGGAACCGAATTGAAGAAAATAGGAAGTTCTAATGTACAGTCATTAATCACACAAGAGAATATCATCTTTTTAGTATCTACAGAGAATGGACTGACTCTAGAAAGGAACTCTGAACCTAAGATACAATCTTCATTTATCTCATCTAATCTATATAGGGTTAATGTGTCATTTGTCCCTTTGAGCTTTATTGGGAAGTTTTCATATTTGGCAATTAAGGGAGCAGGAGTACCTTGAATAGCTGAACCACGATCTGAAGTATTTTCCCAGTAAAATTGAGGAAGAGCTAATCCTTTTGCTAAGTTTACCTGACATCCAAAATCAAGCATGCAATCTAGGAAATATGGCTTGAACTCACTCGAGCAGAACTGGATTAGCAAAACTATCTTCGGACCAGTGAGCATTCCCAAAATAGGGTCAGGAGACGGTTCTCTTACCCTTGGGATTTCTGTTTCCATGGCTTGATCATAATGTCTGCTTAGTTCTTCATCCAAGGACTGATCTCTTTCAATCTGTATGAATTTAATCATACTCTTCAATTCTTCTATTTCTGCCACTAAGCTTTTCAGCTGCTGCTATTTTTCCATGACTTGTAATCTTAACATTTGCTCTTTATCTACCCTGTAACTTTGTCTACTTTCATGGCCATTGGGATAGCCTTTATAAAGCTCAACAGGGTTATATAGAACTGGAGTGACATGACTTACTTTCCCTTTGCCTTTGTCTTGCTCAAGTTCTTTGAGCAATTGCTTCTTTTCCTCTTTTAGCGATGCCCTTAGCATGTATTCAAAGGCTGGGGTTTCAGAAAATTGCATGTCAATGGCAGGAATTTGCTTCTCAATGTTCTGTGGCTTGTTTACCGAGAACATATACAATGAGAAATTGTATTCTGGAGGCTTGAACCCTCCCAAATTTGGTTCGGAATCTGAGTTTGAAGAGGAATATGAAGGAGCAAATTTTTGAAGAGTAGCTTGGTCCATCTCTGACTCAGAATCTTCAAATGCACTAGATGCATCAGACGGTAAGAATATGACTTCTCCAGAGGGTGATTCATCATCAGTATGTAGATCCCACCATCTAGGATCTAATTGTTCACAGAAGGCGGCAAGTTTTGGTTTAGATTTCTTTTTTGGACATTTGTTTGACCAATGGCCCTTTTGGCCACAGATAAAACATGTTTCTTTATCATTCATATCAGTTATGCATTTAACAAACATTTTGTGAGGGGTTTTGTTATACTTTTTGGAAACATGATATTTATGCCTTCTTTTCTGCTTATAAGGATTCTCGGGATGATATCTAGGAAGACTAGAGTAAAAACCTTTTTTCTTCTTGGACTTATGACATTTGCAGTTGTCTACTAAATGTCCTCAATTATAAGCACCGCATCCCCAATCATGCATCTTAGCCACATTTTTATAGAATGAAGAGGAATACATACTCTGGTGGCATTTGAATTCTTTGTTGACGCACTTTTCCAAGTAGTGTTATTTCCATGTCTCTAGGATATAGCTGTGTAATTGGGCTAGAGAAAAGCCTCGATAGTTAATATTTTTATCTTTCATATACTGTTTGACTGCATCTGGAAAATGTCCTGGAAAACTTCTAAGGTATTGCTTCAAGTAAGCAGGGTCTCCTGATTTACTAGAAGAAATTAACAATTGTTGCATGTAAAAAAAATATTGTTTGCTCTGTGCAAGATCACAGAGTCAAGCCGACATGAACAGAGAAGCAAGATGTTTTGAATCTTCTCTTTCTTTAGAACCATAGAATTCTTTACCCAAAGCTTTCAATATCTTTTGATCTACATCTTCAGCGGAAATCATTTTGTTTTCAGCTTCTTGTGGAAGCCATCTGCACCATTCATTAGCAAGTTCTGTAAGGCCTGCTATGATTTGGCCAGCCAATTGTTGTCCTGTGAGGGTATCATTTTGGGTTCTTTTGTAGAGGGTCCATTGCCCTAACATCTGGATTGTTGTCTTGATGTCATCACGAGGTTGGCATTGGATATTCAAGACGGTTTGGTCAGGCATTTGCGAAACAAGGTTATTCATAGAATTAATGCCAAATTTTAATTTTGGATTTAGGGATTTAGAAGCATCTGGCATCCGCATATCAAAAGTATGTTCTTGCGGAGGTGGGTTGTGGATGGATGATGATTCTTCCATGTAGTGAGTAGACATCATGTTTAGATATTTTACATCTAGGGCAGGTGGAAAGGATTTGAAGTGTCCGATCCATTCTTTGATCTCATCACGTTCTTCTTCATCTCTTCCAAAGTTAAACTCTGGTCTATCAGCCTCCGAAATACTAAGCATACTGAAAGAAACACTACGATGGTGTTTGTTTTATGTTTCTTTCCTTTGGTGGCCTTGTGACACTAAAGCCAAAATTGAGGGGATGAGACCTGGAACCTTGTTCTTAAGCTCTTGGGTTTGATTCAAAAGCTCTTCTAATTTAGCTAGTCTTCTCTCTGTTTTATCAACAACTTTAATAACTGCTTCTTTTATTTCTGCAGAATCATTTAGGAGATGATCCATTAGTCCTAACTTTGTTTCTACCAAAGAAATTTTCTCTTTCTCTTCAAGTATGATCCTTTTTAGGTCAAGGAGATCATAAGCCATGTCATCCAGGTTTTGTGCAGTCATTTTATGCTGCATATTGCTCCAGTTTGCTAACTTGATGTCATCTGGGACTGACTCATCAGAGCCTAAAGACTTATAAGGAAGGAATTCTTTTTTTAATAGACCATCTGTTGAGTACTGGCGGAAAGGAACTTCAGGTAGATTTCTTCCTGGAAAGAAGGATTTACGTCCTTGGTTTATGGCTTCATAAGCATTATTTTGTCTAGGTAGACTGAACATACATAGAGTTGGGGTTTCTCTTTGCTTTTGGTGTTGGATCTTTTGCAATATTTTTCTGTAAGATAGACAGTCTCTATGTTGGCCATGATGTTCTGTTTCGTATAGGCCAGTGTAGGAAGTAGAGGGAGACTTAGATGTAGGGACAAGGATTGATTCTGCCTATCATCATGCATGGTTATAAGAAGATACAGAAGTTGATCTCATGAGAGGTGAAGAGAAACTTGGAGCAGGGGTTTGTTCTAGTAATCTGAAAGAATTGGATTGTTGATCAAAGGTTAATGGTTTGTTCATGATAGATCATTGTAGACAGTCAGCATTTCATAGCTCTTTATATTTAACCTCCCATTTCTGGGGATTGTTAATACCTGTCCATTCAAAAGTGAATGGAGTGGCTTGGCAGGATTTATCGGATTCCACCATGCTTTGAAGGCGTGAGCTCTGATGGAATTTAGATCTAAGAGGAGGAAGGGTGTCGTTACCAAAATGAATACAAACGGCTCCTTTTAACTGTATGATTTTCGACCCTTGCATCATGTGGAAACCTTGGGGTAGGATATAAGCTTTCAACAGGTCGTAAATGTGGGGGTCGTCAAGACTGATAGAATACTTAGGGAAGACAATCCTGAAGGCAGGACCATCATGCAGGGGAGCAGTGAATCAACCAATAATGGCGTCTACAAAGTTACGATGTCTGGTGTCGACTGCAACACATAGTGACGAAATAGGAAGATAAGGATGAACTAGAGTTCCTAATCCTAGTTTTATAACGCCAAGGTGCGCATACTTAAAACCAGCTTTAATAGCCCAATCTATTTGTTGTTTCTCAATCAGGTTTATATGGACTGATACTCAGAATTAGTAAATGAAATGTCTATAGAAGATATTTTAATCTCGGTAGTTGATCTATATTGCCACCATTTTAATTTATACACATCTGTAGGAAGGATCCTAGGCAACTGCCAATCCTAAGAAGGATTGAGGTCTTGAATATGTATGATTGAAGAGTTAGAGCTAGTTGATTCATTCTGAAAGGATGATCTTCAGTCAGCTAAAGATACTTCTACATTATCTTTCGACTGGCAATCTAGTGTAATGTGAGGATTTGCATCCATTTATGGGTCCATGGTTTACTGGGTTTATTCTCACAAGGGTTTTACTAAAACAAGGACTTACTTCGCACTCTCTCTGCTGCAGCCTTTCTTAAAACCTCATACAAACCCCTGTGCCTAATCAATTTACCTCAACAATCATTTCCTCTGTCTATTGAATACAATTATTACTATATTGTTAGCCATAGAGTTTTAAAATGAAAATAATGAGACCGAAATAAGAATATGTTGAAACTTACAGAATAAAATCAACTACTAATAATGGTCTATAATAATCACTAGTTGGATCTGATACCAACTACCACAAGATCGATCAGCATAAAACTTGATACTTCAAAACAACTCTTCTTCTTTAAATCAGAAATTGCAAACTTTACAAAGAGGTAGATCGACTTTGGAGGGCAAAGCTCATCACTACCAGACTCTCAACAAAACATTTACACACAACGAAGCTTTCTGATGCGATATTGTACTCAGAAGAGCAATCCGCAGAGCATACTACTTCACTTAGACTTTGGAACCCAAAGGCACTGAAGCTAGCTTCTGCTCATTTCCCACACTCTCACTCTATCTTACTTTCAGAGCTCTCGACTCCTACTACATAATTGGAAAGTTATGACAAAGTAGTTATGTTACTATTTTCTTTTCATCAACCTCTAAGATATGGTCCAATGAAAAAGGAGATAAATCATAACTTTACGTAAAATATGAATTGAAAAGAATAATACTAATTTGATATGCCTATGTAGTTTCCTTGAAAATCATTACTTATTATATGGTAAAAACAAATACATAATTTCCTCACAATTGTTGGCATTGTCAAACCATGAAATATTTTCCATCCGAGTGAGATATTTTGTAGGAGGTATATGGTTACCTTTTTACCTGAGTCCGCATGTGAGATGAGTATGTTACCATATTTGCAACCATTGAATGTGTTTATAGTTGAAGTCCATAGTCTACAAAGGATTACTGGATGACATCTCAAGGAATATATGGGTTGTAAAATCATGAAGTTAAAAAAATACTCCTATAAATCCAAGAAGACGATAACATTTTCAAACATACCTTCACGTTTTATTTTGGATCTATTTGCTAAAACGAGGACTATAGGTGTAGGACAAAGATTGTGTAGTTTCAAATGTTCCATGGTTTACGTAGCAATGATATTGATATATACTCCTAGAATAATTAAAGTGATTGTAAAAAGGATACATTATTATGAGTTTATACAATAGGATTACAAAGATATACATATTTGTCCACAAAAATATGCCTTGAAATTAAGTCTCCAAGTTTTACTACGGATTAGATAGTGGATGGTTGAATTTTCTTCTTTCCTATCTTCTTTAAACATAATTCCCCACCTATATTTGCATAGATGGGAATATCTTTGATATATTGCAGTAAGGGAATTTTAATGTAAGCATTCTCTAACTCGGTAATGAGATCAAAGTCAAAATAGATTATAGGTTTTTCCAGATTTAGCCTCTCTAGATAGGAAGGTGCTTTAGATGATTGTGGTTTCCCTAAATGCGGATATGTTTTATTAATTACAATAGGAGTTTCATCATTTGTTAATTGATTAGGATTCCCTCCTCTACTTCCTCTTCAATGATTAAAAGGGAATTTTTTTGAAGTACCTTTTTGTTGTTGCTACAACTTCTTCCCCATTTTTTTTTCATTTTGGGGCCCCTCCTTATGGTTTGATCTTAAGCTTCCTTAGACAAGTTTTCTTTCTTAGAGAGTTCATCCTAACACTTAGTTTTTTCCTTGAGTTGAGCAAGAAAGCTTTTGGGCTAAGTTAAAACTCATGTTTTTTTCTCGACGTATCGGAAGAACTCTGCGAGTTTAGCCGACACATCAGAAGAACTCAACAAGTTTCGTCGACACATCGGATCAACTCTGTAAGTTTTGCTGACGTATCAAAAGAACTTAGCGAATTTTGTCGACACGGTCACGAGTTGCTTCCAATTTTCTGCCGAGCTTGTTTTTACTGCCAATTTTTTGGAGTTTTTCTAAGTTTTCCACCGAGCCAAATCTATTGGTAGGTTTCTTTAAGTTTTGCCGACTCATCAGATACACTCGACAAGTTTTATCGACGTATCAGAAGAACTCAATGATTTTTCCCGACACAGTCGCAAGTTACTTGCGAGTTGATTTTCATTTGTTTCCAAGGTTTTTGTAGCCAAAGTGTTCGGAGATGTTCTAGAAAACTGTCGACACAAATTTTTTTTCGTGGGTATCGGAGGATTTTGTTAAGTTTTGTCAATGCTTTAAATTCCATTGGAAGTTCTCATTGAGTTCTACCGACATTCTCAAAGGAACTCATCATTTCTCGTTGGCACTATCACAAAAACTCATGTTTTATCACCAATGTATCGGAAAAAATTGGACAAAATTGTCAACATGCATCGACATTGCACATTAAGTTTCAAGTTTTGGCTTAAAATGACGGTTGAACCCACCACATTAAACCACCATCCACCCACCACATTAAAGACTTTATTTTCATTTTTTATATATATGGGGCCCAATGTTATTTGTTTTTATCGTGAACATCATTTTGAAAGAGCCCAATCACCAAAGGGAATTCAGAGCTTTCGCATTGCTCCCAACACTGTACTCATCTCGACAGTTCACAGGTAGGCACATGAAATTATTCTCTTGCCCTTTTGTTATTCTATAAGTTTAAAATCTATTTATGGGTAAAGTTTTAGGGTTTTGTCATGCTTATCTTTTCCCTCACTTTTTCCGCAATCCATTTCCTAGTAGAAGAAAATCCACGGCCCTCGGTTTTTTTTTAAGCATATGATTACAGTCACCTAGAGAGTGTTTCGAAGAGCTCCTTGGCCTCATGACCATTTTCATGCCCTAGATCACAAACTCGAGAGGGCGTGGAAGGTTTTCAAGAATTTTCTAGCCTGCTATCCCTTCCTTCATGGACTTTGTCTCGATTTTTTCCGTGCAATTTGGTTTTGTTGTCCGATCCAGTTGTATAATTATTTTGAACCTCAGGAATTATGCACTAAGGTCACTTTGGGCCATATGTTGTGCATACAGTATGTTACTTGGGTTGAACATGTTAAGAAGTGAGTATGCAATAAAATGGAAACCCATTTTGGATTTTGACACTAACTATTGCTACACTTCAGAGCTTTGGGATAAGTCTTCTCATCAATGTGTGTATACGTAAGGGTGCACTAACCGTGAACTTTCCTAGGGCCGACATCATTATGTAAAATTATTTCCAAGTCCTTAGGCATCTCACAATGCCTAGAATAAATTCCATATTTTTTGGATTCAAGCCACTACTACATTTCGCTAAGTTTTTCTTTTATGTTTGAGGGAAGTAGTGAGTAGAAACCTCGGTACCTCAACAATTTTGAGCTTAACAAAGGAAGAGTTGGAAGTAAAACTATGAACTCAGCTAACCTAGGTAAAAAATAACTAACATTTTTGTATGAAAGAACAAGCAGTAAACTCTTCATCTTTCTGTGTGTTTTGACCTATTATTGTTGTTTAGAGACATGAAAAAGGGAATTTGCTAACAACAAGGTGTAACTTTCACAATGGAATGTACACACAGGCTGATGAGTTTTTATTTAAACTTTGTAAGCACACACCCTTGTCATATGGATCAAATGACTAAGTAACATTCAAGGAATTACCTCTGCCCACCTCACAAGACTACTTCTAAGTTTCCAACAATAGAATGGTAAATATAACTATGTTCTTTATTATAACAATGGACACTAATCGCACTCTCCCTTTTAAAAGGACACTGATTCATATACTTAGTAGTTTTGCCTCTCATTTTGGTTATTTCATGTTTGATACAAAATGCATGTTGTTTTAATTTATTACATATAACAATAGTATTACTAAGACATCTCTCACAATGATCATGTTTCAGTTGCTACTCTAACCGAGAAGACTTATCTCCCAAAGGACAGTTCGAAAATGATAAACTCGCACCATGCCTAAAAAGAGTGGCAAGAATAAATATCAGTCTAATGAGGTCGATTCATATGTGGAGATCATCTTCAGGACTGAGATCACATTTGAGGACACTAGGGTGATTACAGGAGTTGACCAAGAGTTCAAATGGGGGGAGATATATCATATGATTAGAGACTAGAACGTCCTTGATGCTAGTCTAGAAGAAATTTCCTTATATCAAAATATAAAAAACTCAGTCATTATTAAGGCATCTACACACCTAGAGCTGTTCCCATGTACGAAGGTCATCGGATGGATTTTGTCCCAGAAGGACCCTTCCTCAATGATTATGTCTAATATAGAGGGGGAATATTTTTATTCTTTCACTCCATCGTACATAACCTTCTCTTGCAAAATTCCAACCCCACAGGTTATGATCACTGATGAGTGGGTAAACAAAGTGGATTTCGATATTTTGTAGTGTTCCAAGAAGTTGATGATAGTAGGAAGAAAACTGTGCCAAAATTAAACTAGCAAATATGAGTCTATAGTCTTACACCCCCCTTTCAGGATCATAGCCTTGATGTTGAATAGGATTTTTGGACGACTAAATGGAAGATTGTATAGATTAAGTTGGATCCTATTAATATATTATGTGGCCTTTGAAGGCCCAATTTTCAACTGGGAAAATATCATATCAAGTAGCTTGTCATCGTGTGTAGTTTCTATGTAGGGAGGGATAACTATAAAAAGCTCAAAATTCTACATGGCTTCCTATCTAATTGACTGCATCCTTTGAAAACACCCATTCCCCAAGCTTGAGTGCACTTGGACACAAACCAAAGCACTTATATATGTTGCTTATCAGTTTCTTTGGGAACATAGGTATGCAAGTTTCTACAAGATTATATGTGAAGAGTTTGCGATACCCATGTATGAGATGATATTCCTCAAATATCCATACATCTTGTCCAAAAAATCCATGGACGTTATTTGTGAATATGGAGATTACTTTTTCTCTCAGGAAGGAACTTACTTGAGGATGTATAGAGGATCCAAAACCCCATCACTGCTTCCCAGACATTCCATGGACTATGTAGTCCATAAAGGAGCTATCAGGTAGTTGTTCATAAATGGAGTAGGTAACTTCCTCTTCAACATGAAAAAGGAATCCTTCCTGCCACTTCCCTTTTGCATAGGAAGTTACAAATTCACTAAAGTCAAAGGTGCCTCTAAGTTTGTAAAAGATTGGGAAAATTTTCACTTTAGGAAGAAGAGTTTCCATAGAAATGGAAATCATGGAAAATTTGTTGACCATTGCATGGTTGTTGGGATACGGAAGTACATAGATCACTTTGATAAAGATGAAGAGGTTTGCAGAGCAACCAACAACATTACTAATATGAGAAAGCGATTCTAGAAGAAAGGTGGCGCAAGCAGCAATGCAACAAATAAGAAGTTGTAGAAACAAATGGAAGAAGTCTTGAGGTTACAATAGGAAGAAGCAGAAAAGAAACGAAGGGAAGAAGTTGAAATTAATCAAGCAGATGAGTCTCAGAGATAGAAAGAAGAATAAAGTATATTTAGGGAAGAAGAAGCAGATAGAAAACAAAAAGAAGCCGAAGAAGTGGAAGAAGAGTTAAGAAAAAAGGAGGAAGAGGATAAGCTCAGTGAAGAATTAGACCAACAAAATGCTCATAATGACCCAATAAACCCCCCTGCTCCCTCAAGCGGTACAATTACAGGTGGCGATGTTACCTTTGCAAAACTTGGGCTCACTCCTTTCACTTCGTCTAATAAGCACACAATGGCGTGCTTAGACACCATATTTTTTGATAAGGCAAGAAATACCATCACTAGAAGTTTCGTGAAAAGGATAAAAGTAGGATCATGGTCCGATGTGGTTACGGTGATTGAAAATATCTTCATGGAGGGTACTCATAAAGACCCTAAGTGCATGGCCCCTATGAAAATATCATTTTCACAAGCCAATTCTAATAATGTTGATTGTTTAATGGAAAATGCAGAACACCAAAAGGAAAGAATGCTCAAGTTGAAAGACACTCTATTCAAAACAAGAGGCGAAGGCAGAGAACTAAAAAGAAAGCACGAGACTACTCTCTCAAAAAAGGAAACACTCCAAAGAGAATATCAAGTTTTGGAGGCCAAAAAGGATTCATTGGAGATACAAGTCATGATCATGGAGGGAGAGAAGAAATATTTTGAAGCTAAGATCGCGGAGCTGGAATCAAGAGAGACCACAAAAAACAAATAGATGGAAAGATTGAGAGCCCAAGTCGATGAGTTGGTGGTATAGAGGGGAGATATTGAAGTTTAGCTTAAGGTAGAAAATGAGAAGCAGTTGGCCATCACTCCATTTCTTGACCATGCCTGCAAAATCCAGAGAAAGATACACCAAGTTCAAATATATCTCTCGGGTTATATTTACAAGGTAAAGAAAACAGAGACAAGATTGCATGAGATTTCAACATAGTCTCTTAATTTTAGAACAAGAATAATAGAAGTTGTTGAAAAATTTCAAATCAAGTTGACCTAAGTGGAGACCAACTCAACTTTTCTTGAACACTTGTCACAGAAGAAAACCAAAGGACTAAAGATAGATATGGCACTCCTAGAGTTTTGCAGAAAAGATTTGGTAAGATTGAATAATGAAATTGAAAACACCTTGGAAAAATGTACAGAGTTGTCATGTCCCCGGTTTCGACCCCGTTTGCATGATGTATATATTGTAATTAATCATGGTGAGGAGCTCAAGGCAAAAGCCCCACCATCGATTTGGTTGTGTATGTTTCGGCAATGGGGATAATTGTCGGTGATATGTCGTGCTATAAGGCACATTATAATTCGGCATCATGTAAACCCGCACATCAATTAAAATAAACCACAACCAGCTACGGCAGTGCAACGTTGAATGAAAAGGGCATGGTTCCAAAGGATAAGGGGTGGGGGATGTCAAACCTTGGTTATGGGGGGAAAACCCATGTTTTATTACCTTGTTGTTTTGCCACCTTTGTTATTTGTCACCCTTTTTGTCTCACCCAACCTTGTCAACCTATTTAATGTTCTGTTGGGTGGTTGGGCAGTTATGGCTGCTGGTGTATGGGCATTTATTGTTGAAGTGGTGGTGGTTGTGGGAGGCTGTCAGCCTTACCCAATTGCCCACTCCACCCAGGTTGCCCATTCTGCACCCTCACGCACTCTTCCCTGGTCTGTTCACTCTCACCACGATTTTGGTGTGTTGCTCACCCTCACGCACATGTTTCTCTCATGCAGAGCTGTGGTCTGTTCTTCCTCACGCAGAGGGAAGGTTTGCTCATTCGCGCGTGCCTAGGTGGTCTGTTCATCCTCCCGATGGCCTGTTGATTCGTGCGCATAGAGGAGGTCATTTCCCCTCACGCACGGGTTGAAATCCTCATGCAGAGAAATCGGGAATGTCTTTCCCATGCATTTTGCTGCTGGGTGCAAGTTTTTCTTCACGCATAGGGTGTTTGGGTCGTTTTCCCATGTTGTGAGAGCCGTTCTCACTGTCATGTTTTGGGGCTGTTGTTTCTCCACGTTTTGCTGGCCGTGGTTTTAACCCATGTATTGGGTTGCTATTGATTTCACCCACGTTTTGTGGGCTGGGGTGCTCAAATTCGTTTAGGGTCACCGTTGATTTCCAATTCGTGGGCTGATTTTCTGTGTTTCGGGACTGTGCATAGTTGCCATCAATTTTGTTGTGAAATTGGGCTATTGTTGTTGTTTCCCTGGTCTGGGATGTTGTGGTTGAGTTGTTTTGGCCACGTTAGGGCCAAAACCAACTCTGGGTTGTCCATTGGACTTGAGCTGTGCTCCTCCATGGTTGGGGCTGTCCCCTGTTGTTTATGACTTCTTCACAGAGCTGTGAAGGGATTGTTTGGCTGTGGGTATGCAGTGGTTGACCCTTGGACTGTGCTGGCTTGGCTTGTCTGTGGAAATCCTGTGAAACCCAGCTGTGTTGGTTTGGCTGTTATGTGTTCCCTTGGCTATGTGTAAGCCTGCAATTGACCCTTAGTCCGGAGGAATCATGCCCAGCTCGGGGGTGGAAGTGTTGCTGAGAGATAGATGAGCAAGCTGGCCTATGGTTGGGTGGAACGTTGCAGCGACGTAGCTGGTTGCGGGTGAATTCTTCATCAAGAGATAAGTGCTGCTGGTTATCCCATCTCTGCAAATTTTATATTGATGTTAAATGAATTATAATGAACATGGAGATTGCTGGAATGTGTGTGTTTGCTTCCGCTGTATGATTGAAGATAAATGCATCTGTGTATGCTTAATTCCAGCATTCGTTTTCTGTTTATGTTCATTGGGCATCTTGCCCGGTTGTGTTGTTGTGTTCGTCGCATCCTCTTCGCCGGCTGAGGGATGGGGACGTGACAAGAGTTTTATAAAAAGATGCACTAAGTTCATGATAGATGTCATCTTTATTTGGCTGCAAAGATCAATGAATTCACAAACAAAGAACAACATGTGGCATATCTATAGGATAGATTGCATGAGGATGGACAATACATTTAGAAATTGGAAATTATCATTGAAGACGATGTTAGAAATTTGATTCCACAAGCTTCTATCACCAATTATATCTTGGATGACTGATATAGAACCAATCCAGAAAGGGTGACACGTGTGGATACCCATTTGGTCATGCATGAGGGTACTATGTTGATGCTGGAGCCCATAAGTTATAGGACGATTGTGGAAGAAGCCAACATATGGGGGGAATATATTTCAAGTTTTGATGGGCCCACTTCAGAGCTCCTTTCTTTATGTATTTTCTTATTTTTGTCATTTTTCTAGTACAAAGCACTAAAGGAAAATTTTTTGGATTTCCTAAGGTCAAGGAAGTCGATGAGCCATTGTAATTGTATTATAAATAGAGGTAGAAGGTAGAATAGAGTGAATTTTTGCTGGCATAAGAAGGATGGATTATTTGTAACAAAAACTAAATTTTTTTTCTAATAAAGAAGGAAATTTATTGCTGGGAAAGGAATACAAGGGATTTGGAATGGATTGTGTGGAATTGCTAATGTGGAATTACTTCTATTTAGTTTTCTTACAACTGTGATATTGTTCTGTGTTTTATGAATTATTTCTTTAATGATGGTTGGTTTTTCTTTCTTTATAAAATTATGTGCATAAATTGAGTAATGAATACTATCTTTGATAATATTTCAAGGCTATCTTTCATAATATTTTTGTTGTAACTATACGTATGTAATTGGAACAGTTATCTGCGAGATTCATTATGAATAATTACAGTACTTCGCTCTATTTCTTTTAATTTCTCTCCCCATGAGGATAGGATAGAGTAGGTTGAAATAACTTAGAATATAATAATTTTTCTTAGATTTAGATTGATAGAAGTGATTGAGGAGCAAGAATGGTAAGATGGGTGGTAAGAATGTACACATCTCTTGTGAGGTTCTTGTGCATCATTCAACTGCATTTAGCTTAAGCATTTGCATTTCATCCATATAAAGAAAATTACATAAACGATGGATCGAGAAGTAACTGGTAAAGACTAAAACAAATTTATATCTATGGTAGCTGGACCATTAACCGGATGGGTTCCCCATACCAAATGATGAAGGATCTAGTTGGGATCGATTACCAGGGAGAATCCCTACTGTCGGTACATTGTAATTTTCTAGGAATAAACATTTTTGGCACTGGAAGGAGGGCCACCAGTGCATGGCTAGTAGAGGAAGTATGTTTACAAGAAATTATTCCACTGGAAATACATTTGAAACTACATTTCCTAAATATTTTGTTCTTGAAGAACAAGAAAAGGTAAATTCTAAAGAAGAAGGTTTAGGACATTTGTATGCTATTCTGTTTGAAGAAGTTGATCACTTTTGGAGACATGCAAGATATTACGTTAAGAAACTTAGAGGATTGAAAGAAATTCCTGCGATACCAAGAAGGAAGGCTCCCAAGAAGGCGATCTCTTACACTCAAGATTCAATTCTTATAGAAAATTTGGAAGAGTTGGTGGATATATCTATCCAAGAAATCATCAAACCTCTTGATCAGCTAGGACTAGAATCTCCTAAGGCTCAAAGTGCACACATTCTTGACCACAGTCTCCAACTCAAGTGATCGTTGCAACTATTAATCAACTGGAATGGAGGTCCAGAACACGACTTAATCTGGCTACACCTTTGCATGATTTTCGTAAGCACCCAGATAGAGTGCTACCAAATTTTGACCCTAGAAAAGACATTTCTGCAGAAGGCCACTTGAAAATTGTTTATTTAGCTCTGGAACTTTTAAATATTGAACATGAAGATGTTGTACGTAGAATTTTTCCATATACTTTTGAGCCTAAAGAATCTTCTTTGTTTTTTAGTCTACAAGCCAATTTGATAACAAACTGGAACACCTTTGAAAGGGTATTTAAAGTAAAATTCAGTAGTAAAAAAAATGCCACTACCCTTATGAAAGAATTACTCTCTATGAAGATGGATGAGAAATAAAAGGTTCAAGATTTCAACCAATGGTTTTCTACTCTTCTAAGCAGTTTTAGTGCTGCAACAAAACTAGATGAAGAATCTTTGGTAGAATATTATACTACAACATTATTTCCCCCTATAGTAATGTTTGTGAAAAGAGCATTCAAACCTACGTTGGTAGAAAATTATGATGAAGCCAATAGAGTGGAATACGATATTGATAGTATAGAAAAACACAGTTTGGAACTCAAACTAAAACCAACAGCCAGTAAAAAACCTTTGTTGCTATCAAGAACCAAGGAAGAGCACCCGAATGAGTTGGAGAATGTAGTCAAGATGGTTCAAAAGTGATAAAATAAGATAGTAGACTTGTAAAAGGACAAGGGAGCTAGTTCATCCAAAAATACTTTCAAGCCTTATTACAAGAAAAGGGAAGATAGTGGAAAGTCTCAACCTCCTTTAATCAATTTTGTTGTTTTAAATTTTAATGAAGTAGGCATGGGCCATTTCTGTACTTTCCATTAGGAGCATCATTCTAAAAACAATTTCCCACAGTGGATAAATTCAATGACTTTGGTTATGAATCAAATTTTAGATGCCCAATTGATAGATCCTAAGCTAGAAAAATACCAAACCATGGAGGCTGAAGAAATCAATGAAGAAACCACCTACTAATGAGATTCAAGTGTCATCAGCTAATGTTACGACTAGAAGTAACGGACCGATAGTGGATGAAAATTTAGTACTGCCGAAAATAAAGAAGATAAAAGAAAACATGAAGAAAATTATCAGTACTACTCAAACAACACCTAAGTCTAATACGATGAACATAAGATAGACAAACCCAGTAGTCAACAAACCTGTGAAGAACGTGATAAAAAGAACATAATGTACTAGAAAAGGTTTGGTAGAAAATGACATGGGGTATGATATTGTAGAATACATTAAGAAAAAAATCAAATGTTTCTCTATTCGAATTATATAATTTTTCATAGCAAAGAGATACTTTTGGAAGCCTTTGATCCGTATCCCAGCAGTATCCTTGAAGCCATAGAATCTGATACTGAAATTAACGAAGCAAGCATTGGATGAAAATCTAAATCTCACACTTTTCCTTTTCTGATATCATTTGATATTTTTAATCATAATGTATATAACTATTTGGTAGATTGTGGGGCCTCATCCAATATTATGCCACTCTCGATATGTAAGAATATTAATTGTCAACGAACACCATCCCCTTGTCGTATCATTCAATTGGATGGGTCTTTTGTTAACATGGTAGGGGAAATGAAAGATGTGTTAATTCAATTATCTACAAATCCTAGAGTTTTCTGGTTCATAGATATCAGTGTTAATACTAAAAAGTGTTCAGCTAGCTCTACATCATCTAAACCATATACATACATCATATTCCTACCATATTTCCCTTAATTTTGACCTTCACAATTATATTTTCACTAAAAATGGTCCAAAACATCATTATTTACTATAGTTTACCCTCACTCTCTCCCTAAAAGGGTAAAAAACCCTAAAAAGAGAGAAAGGGTTAGAAAACCACAGAAAAATACCATGGGTTTCCACATTGGGTCAAAAAAACCTAGGACCATACTATAAATACATTATGAATGACTCTCCCGAAACACTCTTTTTCCATTCCAGAAGCAAACTGATACCTTTTTTCTCATTTTTACTTATGGGTACACTATTAGACTTTTTCTCTCATGTATTCACATACTCCCCTGCCACTAGTCATGTTTCCATACCATCCCCATGGTGTACATTGATCCATTCTCCATACCCATCTTGGATCCATTCCCTATTTGACAACTGTCCATGAATACAACTAGAGAACCAACTTGTCGGGTTGTGAAACCACTTTCGAGGACGGCTACGGTGGCCCATTATTAAGAAAAAGAGGTGTTTTTTTGTTTATTTTGCATTAGTTTAGTTTAGCCGAGATATGTTAAAAGATGATAAAAATATTTTCTTTCTATTATTAGTTTAGTTTGCTTTTTAGTTTTCCATTGAACTCTTCCTTAGGATCACATCGAACTAAGGTTGGTGCTTTTGCACGTAGATGGGGAGAAATACCAATTACAATCATGGTAGTAGATATATCAGAGGCTTATGGATTGATATTGAGCAGGGAGTGGTCAATGAAACTGAATGGTTACTTTGCAACCAATTTGTCTCAGATGTGGCTGCCATATCAAAATAGTCAAAATCATACAAATATATTAAGGGAACCGCATATGAAACATGATGTAACTTAGTTGGAAGTGTTATACATGATTTTACCACACATGGTTGATCACATATTTATTGGCCTTCCTTGTCCCTCTGCCAACTCTTTAGACCCCATGGACATATATTATACTTTTATGTTCAATTATCATCCCTAAAAAACACCTGTTTATTGTTGTACGTGACTTTCAAACCCATACTCACATGTACACGTGAGTTTTGACCTCAAACTCGAGTTCATCGCGATGTGTGCATAAGTCCAAGTATTTTGTAGTTTTCCTCATATAAGTCTAAATATCCTAACTCTTGGCCTTCCATATGCCATGAGATCACTCAAATTCGACCGTCCATTACCCTTTTGGAGTGCTATATAAGGAAACCCTTGGATACATTGAAGAGGAAGAATTGAAGAGCAAAGAAACTATAGTCCATTGTTTCCTTAGTTTGCTTATACTTCAATTTGCATCCCTTTGTCCCTTTGTAGCACTTTGTGTTCCTCCCAAGATTGCCTTTTCTTTGTGAGATTGCTATCAAGAGATGGAGGATTGAGGTGGTGGAGGCCCATGTGGAGGATTCGGTTTCTCCGGTTTGTAGGCGTGCCGACAAAGGTTGTCACTATTATAATCTCTAATTTTATTAATAGAAATATCTTTTCCTATCCAATTATGTGCATTTGAATATGAATATTGAATCCATGGATGTATTTAATTGCTTATACATTGTTTAATATATATGTTAGAGTAGGTCTAACACATTATTATAGAGCATGCAGGTCTTGTTTGTTTTTGTTGAGAGAAATTTGCTAACACAAGTGTGAATTGGAAAAGCTCAACAGGGATCTACTTCAACTGTCTGGAACAAGGTATGATTCGGTATCCCTTAGTGTTATATGTTTGGTTTCTATTGCATATGGGAAAGATTGGTTTCTGGTGTCACGTTGTCTGTTGTGGTACCCCCAAGCCATAGCAAGTTTATCTCCGTAACAGAATTGGAGACTCCGCTGGGGAGGTTCCTAGTTGTTTCTGTTTGGGGTTTTGGTATTCAATGTACTTGAATTGCTCTTGATTTATCTATTTTTGTGTCAGGCCTTGGGGCATGTTTCACCAGTAGGGTCTTAAAGAAGTAAATTTGATCTTGGCTTGTCTGTTTTCCCTATTTTTCATCCTTTTTCTTTCAATACGTGGGTTTTGTATTCATAGTCACGTATACACATGGGTTTTCCCTGAATAATCGCATATGTATGTTGGTTTACTGAGAACAATCACGTATGCCTTGATTTTGAGCCTTAATTGGAAGATTAAGTGTTTCTGGGTGAGTTTTGATGACTGCTGAGTCTTCTTGGATGCTTCTAGTGTCTGTATACACCCTCTATTTCTAAACAGGGACTACTTTTAGTTTATTTTTAAGATTTGTTCTTGTCATTCATTTATCCATTTTGTGTTTTGGGATTAGTGCATTAGGTCTCTTTTACCTGGGTGCTTTGCTTGGTTGTTGTTTGTGAGTGGTTGTTGGGTCTAAGGATTGTAGAGTCATTTATTGTTTTCATATCTCATTTATTTAAAAAAAATACAAAAATATTTTTGCTTTTGCATACTTATGCATCTATTGCATTTTGCATTGGCATGGTACTTGCACTAGGTCTGCTTACTATTATTATAGTTAGATTTTCATTTAGGAATGATTGCACTCACATTTGAAGAAAAAATATTACATCTCATGTAGTGGCATACCCTATTTTTCATTCTACACATTGCACTTGGCATTGCTTGTTAGGTGTGCATATTTACTTCATTGCTGAGTCATAACTTCATTAGTTGCACGACCATTTCCCTTTGAGTAATCACAGCCAATTAAAATCAACGCTTAATAAAATGAATTACACTCTTTTCTTTTATATGGTGCATCAACAAGATTAGGTTGTAGGGTCTTGGAATAGTTCATTGTGAGTTAATTCTCCAATACCACTAACGAAACAAGTAGGTGTCTGTTTAGGTGAGAGTGTGAAACCCTTGGTATAACTAGTGTTTCTCAAGATTATCCTCTTACATGGGAGTTATGCCAGAGGTAGTGCACGTGATTGTGATTGGGATGACCCCTGGTCACTTTCTATGAGCACCAGAGATATTTACAGGATTATATTCATATCTGGGGGCCTTTGAAGTATGGTTGGTGCACCCTTGGTGTATCGATTTGTGATTTTAGGATTCGGTCTTTGCTATCATTCCCATACATTCGATCCTTCCTGCGACTGTCCACCTGAGCATTGGTTATATTGAGGTTACCTTAGATTCCTTACCTAGGTATCGAGGGGTTGTTTGCAGAGGTTATTCTGTAGGTGTCCTGGCTAGGTAGGGGTCGAACAGCACAATCGTTATATGCGTTGAGGCTGAGGGCCACTATAATTGGTTACGAACCTCCACTTGTTGTGTATGGGAGTCTCAAGCCTCTCCAAGGCGAGATATACCTACTTCATTTGGGAGCTCACATATCCTACCCTTGGTTTGCTTTTCTTTTGGCTTTATATTTTCTTAGGTGTATGCTCTATGCATGCTAGATTGCTTAGGGTTGCGTAGGTAGATTGAGTCTTTTATTTTTGTTGGGTCATAGTGGATCCAGGTGCAGTACTTTGTCATTATCATCATTTAGCAGGACTTCCACCTTCTATGCTTCCTCCTCCTTTTGGAGAGAGAATGAGACAGTCCAGGAAGACTATTTCTCACTTTGATTCACACACCATGGGTGACCATGAGCCCGAGATCCCGGAGATCCCTCATCTTCCACCAAATTAGAGGAAATTTCAACTCAAAATGGGCCTCCTAAGGAAAATTAATAAAATAATAGTTAAAATAATAAAATAATATTTATTAATTTTGGAGGAAGAAAAGAAAAAAACTTCTTTTTTGTTTGTATTTTCGACATATCTCCCTCTGCTTTTACTCAAATTTTGATCGGTAGAGCTCGTTGGATGAGGAACTAAAATATGCATCCAACGAGTACCCACTTGGCATACTTTTGATAGACCCTGCTACCCTAAAAACAAGAAATACCTGAAAAAACGTGATGATGTCTCATCATCACATTTTTTTTAGGTATTTCTTGTTTTCGGGGTAGCAGGGTCTGTCAAAAGTATGCCGAGTGGGTACTCGTTGGATGTGAAATTTAATTCCGCATCCAATGAGCTCTCTCAATTAAAATTTGAGTAAAAATATAGGGAGATATGTTTAAAATACGAACAAAAAAAATTAGTTTTTTTTATGATACCTATCCCCAAATTGATATTAAAATCATGTTTAAGACCTATATGTTATTTCAAATTTAAAGAAATTTCATTGGATAAAACATGATGGCATGGCATTTGAATTAGAGTTAAAAGGCCCATTTTGAGTTGAAATTTGCTCTAATGCATGTATGGGAGGTTGAACCTTCAAGCACATATGGGACTGCGATAGGGTCCGGTTTTCATTCAACTAGACCATCACATGAAGATCTTTCACGATTCACAGATTTCATGAACCCTAATCACTCGTATTGGATTCTGGGTGATGAGACTCACCATGTACCCACTAGCACTAGCACTATTAGGTATGGCATGTCTGATATTCTCGAGACCGATTCGACACCCCATGTAGAATTAGATGTTAACCCTGGTGCTGCTTCTTGTGGCACTTCCATCCCTTTTCAAGCTAAGAGTTTTGGTAGCACTAGTCACATTACACCTTCCATCCTTGCGATGGAAGTTTCTTCACACACACATCCTAGGCCTAGCACTAGTGTTCCTATTCAGGGACCAAAACCTAGACATGTGAATATTGGGGGCACAAGCTATATTCCTTCACATATTCCATCGTCTTCAACACCAATTACTTCAAATGAATTTTTGATGATGTATCCTCTTCCTAACTCTAGTGGTTCTTCTAGCTGGAGTTCTGTTGTTATCCATGTCTGTTCTACTTCTGCTCACACTGTAGTGTCACAAGGATATGTGCCTCCTTATGTGTCAGCAAGACATGTACCTTCCTATTGACCATATTATGGACCTTCTCGTGGACCACCCCATGTTCTAGCTTCTGGAGCCTCTTATGGACCTTCTCATGGACCTTCTTCTGGACCATATTATAGAAAAACCTACACACCTTATGGATCTGGGTATCAACCCATGTATCAATCTCCTAATCATGGCGTTGCAGCATCCCAGCCTCAAGGTACTCCAAATTAAAATTCTTACATGCAACCCTATATGGATAAAATGAGATGAGGTTATTATCCCACTAGCCAAGGCCATGGTGTATATAGAAATCAACCTTATGTAAACGAGTCCTATCAAGTAGAATGGAACCAATTAGTTCAACCTAGGCTCCCTTTCCTTGTGACTTTGAATCTACCTGACTTGTCAAGATTGACAAACGATCATGTATTTCATGACCTGGCATGGCCGACAATTCCTACCAAACTTCCTTCAGACATTCCAAAGTTTTAAGGTAAGTCTAGTGAAGATCTTGGTGAGCACGTCACAACCTTCCATCTTTGGTTCTGTTCAAACTCCTTGAATGATAATTTTATTAATTCAAGACTATTTCAATGCACCCTCACGAGTCCTGATGTGAAATGGTATATAGAGTTACCTGGGGCAAATTATACTTGGTTCAATGACCTAGCTATGACTTTTATTAATCACTTCCAGCTACCCATGCGTTACAACACCGGTACCGAACTCTTGTTCACATTTCGGAAAAAAAAAACTACCCACATTTTGGATCACATTCAAGAGTGGCTTAGAGGAAAGAGATTTACTAAAGCCTTTATACCACCAACGTTTCTTATAGAGTGGTTCCTCAAGTTGTTGTTACCCTATATCGCGAAGGATGTTTCAACATCCAGAGTGCAAAATGAGGAACAAGCTATTTTTAGGGCCAACAGTTGGAATTGATTTATTCTCAGTCTAGACTTGATTATGAGATCATACTGAATGCTCCACGTTGCAATTTTGACCCCAAGTTTAAACTTGGGCCACATGCCGGTGGTATTGCTGGCTCCGCAAGTACCAAACCTGCAGACTCGGTTACGAAACAGCTGAGCCATTTATCGCTTAACTAGCTTGTGTCAAGACAGGATACGAATTTGTCTCATACTACCCAAATGGTGGATGTACTTTCAGTGCAACCGTCGATCCCGAAAGGAAACCAACAACCTAGAAGGAATAAAAATAAAGGAAAAAATAATTGAAAGGGTGGGAATAAGAATGATAATGATAGTAATGAGAAGAACACGAATAATTTTGGGGGGACATGAATCCTAAGAGGAAGGTAAAATTTCCTTGCAAGTTGTGTGGGGATGATCACCTCACACACTTCTGCCCTCGAATGGAAGATGCCTCAAAGTTCATAGCATAGGGCCCAGCTGTGTTCACAAATCCTTTACCAAATAATCAAAATATGAACTAGAGGACCATGGATCCTGGTAGTGCTTCTAGTGGAACTCAAAACCTGTCAGACTCTACTAGTTGCCACAATTTCCTCAACATGGTGAAATATATGAGTGTTGTGACATGTGCAAAAGACTATGGTATGTCACAACCAGACCTTGGGAAAGAACCTGCACCACCTGAGATCCCTTTGCGAATTGAAAAGACTAAGGATGATCCTGAAGCTCCGTGTTGCATTCCTAAGGGAGTCTTAAAGAGATTTAGGCACAATCCTAATGCTAGATCCGCCCAGAACTATTCAATTGTCGAGGATTTGGGCCAGACTCCTTGTGTGATGTCTACATTAGAAGCACTTCATACTTGTCCTCCGCAAACGAAGGCCTTGTTGTCTGCACTAAGGGTGGGTGATGATAGCTCTCCTTTCATGATCAAATTTTAAACTCATAGAATCCAGCCTTGTTTTCCTTACTATGTGTCTCTTCTGATTAACATAGAGTGTCTAAACCACACCATCAAGTGCACTGTGAGTTATGAAGGTGTTGCCACTTTTGTGATGTCTTTGGCCTATTGGAAGGGCTTAGGTTCTCCCATGTTGTCTAAATCTGTGAACATTTTGATTTATTTTAATGGAAGATCATTTCTTCTGCATGGTATACTTCCTTCCCTAGAGGTACAATTAGGGGCGAAGACTATTGTGATTGAGGTTGATGTGGTTGATGCGCCCGTCGACTATAATCTTTTACTGGGTAGGAACTAGATGTATAATATGCAAGCTATAGCCTCTTCGCTATTCTGAGTGATTTGTTATCCTTTGTATGGGAAGATCGTTACTATTGATAAAAAAAATTTCCAAAATCTAAGTGTTAAAGCATCATCGGTAGCTTCTATCCCGATTATCGATCATTCTTAGTCGACAATAGAGAATGTGGGTGTGGTAATGCATCCTTCTCTCATGGGAACCTTTACTTGTCCTACACCCATCCTTATGATTGGTTCTAGTCTTGGTAAGGCTTTGAACTCATTGAATTTGGTCTCTTTTTGCACCTCTCATATGGAGGATCCTTGCATTCTTCCTTCACAGAGTACTTCGAGTGATAATTCTATACATGTCGAGACAGATGTGTCATTGCATGAAACATTGGTAGCATATCAAGATTATCTTGATCATGTTGTAGAGCCTAGTCCTTCCTCTTCACGGATGGAGGAGGAGGACCCTTATGTGCTGCTTGATTGGGCAGTAAAGTATACCCACTCTCAAGACTTCCTTGATGATGTTTTTCTGTCAGATGAAGCTATTCTTGAGGCTATCTTTGATAGAACAACCTTGGGGAGAGTTGCAACATAGATCGGATTTCCTTCCTAAGATTGATCGTTTAGAGTGTGATGACTTTAGGGAGATTCTAAGCGAGGAATTTGGTACCACCATGGTCCCATTAAGCTGTCCTAGTCAGATTACTGAAGGGAACATGGATAACTTGTCACCAACAATACCTTTCAATATTTCTCATGTTGTTGGTAAGATTGGGAACATTTACATTGGGGTAGATCATTCCCCCGATGAAATTAAAGAGTACACCGATGTTTTTAAGGAATTTCATGATGTTTTTGCTTGGTTGTATGAAGATATGTCGAGAAAATGCCCTCACATTATCGATCACGAAATCAAAACCTATCTGGATGCCAAACCGGTTCGACAATGTTTGCATGCCATGAATCCTAAGAAAGCACCTGCTACTAAAGCAGCGATAGAGAAGCTGCTCAAAGCTAGTTTCATCTATCCCATTCCCTTGAAAGAGTGGGTTTCAAATCCTGTTCCAGTGGATATGAAGTAGGGAACAATCCGAATATGCATTGATTTCCATGATTTAAATAGAGCCTATCCTAAAGACAATTTCTCTACACCATTTATTGATCAAATCTTGGATGAGTGTGCGGGAAGTGAGGTGTTCTCTTTTATGGATGGCTTTTCTGGATATAATCAGCTACGTATTAAACTCAAGAACCAACATAAGACTGCATTTATTTGTCCTTGGGGAACGTTTGCATATTGAAAGATTCCCTTCGACCTTAAAAATGTCAGAGCTACATTTCAACGGGACATGAATTTTTCCTTTCATGATATTAAAAATATTATTGAAGTATATTTGGATGATCTAGCTACTCACTTTTGTTTGACAGTGTGTCATCCTTGTCATTTGTGATTTGTTTTCGAAAGATTTCGTTATTATCAAATTTGGTTAAATCCTAATAAGTGCATATTTTGTGTCAAGCTTGGTTGTTTACTAGGATTCATTATGTCCAAGGAAGGTATTAGAGTCGATCCCTTGAAGGTTGAGGCAATACTTCAATTGTCTCCTCTACATAACATTCGACATATTCAATGTTTACAAGGAATGGTAAACTTGTTACGAAGGTTTGTGGTCAATTTTTCCAATTTGAATAAAGGATTCATGTGTTTGTTGAAGAAATACACCCCTTTTTACTAGCATGAGTGAGCCCAGGAGTCTTTTGATGCTCTAAAGAAACCCTTGGCATTGGCCCCCATGCTTAGTCCACCAGAATACAGCCTTGAATTTTTTATTTATGTTTCCATGTCTCAAGAGACGATTGGTATAGTTTTGGTTCAAGAGGATGAGGAGCTCCATGAGCATGTCATCTAATATCTTAGATGAAACCTTACTGATGTAGAACTTCGTTATACCCATGTTGAGAAGCTAGCCTTAGCAACCGTCCATGTGGTTTAGTGTTTGAGGCATTATATCCTCCTTCACCAAACTTTGGTTGTAGATCACATTAATCCATTTCAATTCTTCCTCACTAGAAGGATGATTGGGAGAAAGTATAATAAATGTATTGTGATATTGCAAGAGTTTGATCTCGAGTTTGTCTAGACAAAGGCGAAGAAATCGTTAATTTTTGTTCAGCTTATATCGGATTTTCCAAATTAGGATGAAGGGGAGGTTCATGAGTATTCTCTTGTTGATGAGCATATATTTCTCATCTCAACTATGGACCCTTGGTATGGGGATATTATTGTTTATCTGCAAACATTGAAGGTTCCTACTCACCTCTCACGAGATGAGAGTCGATAGCTACGTCACGTAGCAAAGAACTACCTCATAGTGGATGATACTTTATACTGTCATGGGGTTGATTCCATTTTACGTCATTGCTTAACTCATGAGAAGGCTGAGGTCATGCTTAATGATTTCCATGGAGGGGCATGTGGTGGCCATTTATCTGTGCTTTCTACAGCCTAAAAAATTATGAGAGAGGTTATTTTTGGCCATCCATCTGTAAATATTGCGTTAATGTGGTCAAGAGGTGCCACCCTTTCCAGGTGTTTTCATGGAATATGCTTCTTGTCATGCCCCTTTCCATCCCATTATCACCGTTGGTCCCTTCACCAAGTGGGGGTCCATTTTATGGATTGTAACCCAGCTTCGGTTGGGGGGAACCATCATATTATTGTGGTTGTTGATTAATTCACAAAATGGGAAGAGGCTATGCCCACTATCAAATCCAATAGTGAAATAGCTGCGCATTTTGTATTTAATGTAGAAATTCAGGCCTGTAGTAGATTAATTTCAATCACAGCAATTAACAATTGATCATGCAAATTATCAACAATGGAGACTGAATATGGAGCTGTAACACAAAATTATATTAACTGAGTGTACAATAGCCAACCCTGTAATAACATAGGCTGCTGAATATATAGAATACATGAGAAAATCGAA
Source organism: Pseudotsuga menziesii (assembly GCA_001517045.1). Taxonomy (NCBI): domain Eukaryota; kingdom Viridiplantae; phylum Streptophyta; class Pinopsida; order Pinales; family Pinaceae; genus Pseudotsuga; species Pseudotsuga menziesii. Next base: position 17,844 of record LPNX010704943.1, on the reverse strand, counting down.
TGCATAAGGAAGCATCCAAATCTAGCATAAAGCAGGCTTACCCAAAATAGGCAAATCCTCCATAGGTGTAAAAAGCTGATCCCAAATCTATCAAGGACCCCACGAATTAGCAAGGGCGCATGGGAAAGCTAAAGAGTGGTCAAATGGCAGCTCATACATACTTTTGC
>LPNX010704943.1:4611-15293 GCA_001517045.1 Pseudotsuga menziesii | reverse complement strand
CTGCTTTTCCAGTTTTTAAAGCACATAAGGAAAGCTAGACTAGGTGAGGTGAACTTGTTTTATTCCCCTTTCATCCTCCACTCTTTCCTCCATGTAAAAGTATGTATGAGCTGCCATTTGACCACTCTTTAGCTTGCCCATGTACCCTTGCTAATTCGTGGGGTCCTTGATAGATTTGGGATCAACTTTTTACACCTATGGGGGATTTGCCTATTTTGGGTAAGCCTCCTTTATGCTAGATTTGGATGCTTCCTTATGCATTCGATTTTCTCATGTATTCTATATATTCAGCAGCCTATGTTATTACAGGGTTGGCTATTGGACACTCAGTTAATATAATTTTGTGTTACAGCTCCATATTCAGTCTCCATTGTTGATAATTTGCATGATCAATTGTTAATTGCTGTGAGTGAAATTAATCTACTGCAGGCCTAAATTTATACATTAAATACAAAATGCGCAGCTATTTCACTATTGGATTTGATAGTGGGCATAGCCTCTTCCCATTTTGTGAATTAATCAACAACCACAATAATATGATGGTTCCCCCCAACCGAAGCTGGGTTACAATCCATAAAATGGACCCCCACTTGGTGAAGGGACCAACGGTGATAATGGGATGCAAAGGGGCATGACAAGAAGCATATTCCGTGAAAACACCTGGAAAGGGTGGCACCTCTTGACCACATTAACGCAATATTTACAGATGGACGGCCAAAAATAACCCTCTCTCATAATGTTTTAGGCTGTAGAAAGCACAGATAAATGGCCACCACATGCCCCTCCATGGCAATCATTAAGCATGACCTCATCCTTCTCATGATTTAAGCAATGACGTAAAATGGAATCAACCCCATGACAGTATAAAGTATCATCCACTATGAGGTAGTTCTTTGCTACGTGACGTAGCTGTCGACTCTCATCTCGTGAGAGGTGAGTAGGAACCTTCAATGTTTGCAGATAAACAATAATATCCCCATACCAAGGGTCCATAGTTGAGATGAGAAATATATGCTCATCAACAAGAGAATACTCATGAACCTCCCCTTCATCCTAATTTGGAAAATCCGATATAAGCTGAACAAAACTTAACGATTTCTTCGACTTTGTCTAGACAAACTCGAGATCAAACTCTTGCAATATCACAATACATTTATTATACTTTCTCCCAATCATCCTTCTAGTGAGGAAGAATTGAAATGGATTAATGTGATCTACAACCAAAGTTTGGTGAAGGAGGATATAATGCCTCAAACACTAAACCGCATGGACGGTTGCTAAGGCTAGCTTCTCAACATGGGTATAACGAAGTTCTACATCAATAAGGTTTCATCTAAGATATTAGATGACATGCTCATGGAGCTCCTCATCCTCTTGAACCAAAACTATACCAATCGTCTCTTGAGACATGGAAACATAAATAAAAAATTCAAGGCTGTATTCTGGTGGACTAAGCACGGGGGCCAATGCCAAGGGTTTCTTTAGAGCATCGAAATACTCCTGGGCTCACTCATGCTAGTAAAAAGGGGTGTATTTCTTCAACAAACACATGAATCCTTTATTCAAATTGGAAAAATTGACCACAAACCTTCGTAACAAGTTTACCGGTCCTTGTAAACATTGAATATGTCGAATGTTATCTAGAGGAGACAATTGAAGTATTGCCTCAACCTTCAAGGGATCGACTCTAATACCTTCTCTGGACATAATGAATCCTAGTAAACCACCAAGCTTGACAGAAAATATGCACTTATTAGGATTTAACCAAATTTGATAATAACGAAATCTTTTGATAATAATGAAGAGATAAAACAAAATTGTAGAATCTGAGATTTTATTTTTAATATATGTTTTTAGTTTGTATACTGGGCATATAGTTTTGATATTTATCAGTCTTGTCATTTCTTTTCTATTTTATCTATGTTTGTTATAATTCTCTATAGAATTTTGCAAATATATATGTCTTGTACGATTATCGATTTTTAATATTTTTGATCTTGCTGATATGTCATGTTGTTTAATTAATGAATGATATCATTATTTATACAATATGTAATGATTACTGTATGGTTTTGTTAATGTTTAAATTTCTTTAAATATTATCAAGTATATTCATGCAGTATTCCTATCAGCATAGTTCGATTTCAGGTTTAATATTCTTTTCACTTTTGATAAGGATAAGATCGAAAATAGATTAATATGGTGTTTCTTTTAAATTATTTTATGGAAAACAGCCATTGAATTACATTAAGGTTCTTTCCTGATTTTTTTGTAATTAATGTATATTTGTTAATAATACAATTTTGTAATTATTTTAACATGTTAATATTTGATTAATTTTGTGATTATTATATTATAAGTTAAGATTAATTGCATAGATTTAGTTCATAGACTATTATTAATTATATTAATAATTCATTAGTAATTAGATTAACTAGTTTAATTTTCTACATTTGTTAACAAGTTTGTTGTGTATGTTTGTAGGTATTTAATAAATTTAACAATAGTTTCATTTCAGTTTTAGACTTTCAGGCTAACAGAGCCTTTAAACCTGTCGGAAGCAACCATCCCAAACAGCTTGGAACCTGCTCTAAGGATCTCGGTCTGGGTTGTCTTTCCCGTTACGTGCATATTCACATATGCGCGTCAACATTGGCGCTAGAAGGAGGGCCAGTAGATGACAAGTTAGTCTACTGGAGCTATATTATTGATTATTGGCTTTTGTTTCGATTTGGAGATGTTTTTCTCGTTGGATATGTTTTTCTCGAAAAATTATGGTTGATACTCCAGCAAGTATAGTTGATCTCTTAACTGAAAACAAGTTTAATGGTGAGGAAGTAATATCTGCATATGAACATGTTTTACATTTTCTTGATCAATGTACCTTTCACGAGATTACTGATAAAGATGTCCTGTGCATATGCTTGACTCTTACTTTTGAAGGACGAATCAAGAAATGGTGTGAAACCTTGCCGGTAGCTTCTATTCATTCTTTCGAGCATTTAATTAGTGCATTCTTAGTTTCTTTTGGGAATTATGATTTCATTAGTTTGTTCACTGAATTAATAAATTTAAGGAAAGACAAAGATGAATCAGTGGAAGACTTCATTGATAGATGTATTCATCTTTGTTATAGGTTTCCTTTGAAAGATATTCCTTGTTTAGGTGAATGGTTTCATCATTTGGTTCTTTCAAATGAACAAGATTTAGAAGCTAATCAATATGAATTTTTATATAATGATCATTCACAGTTTGATTTAGTTCTTTATGAAAATTCTGAAAATTTAGAAGTGGAAGAAAACCAATCTTGTTTGACAACGTTTTTCACTTTGACGGATGTGGATTTTGAAGAACATGATATTTCAAATTATGATATGTCCATATCTTCGTTGAAAGAGAAAGAAGTTTATGAAGAAAATTGTCATGTTTCTACTTCTATTTCAGAAACAAAAGAAATTGAATCTAAAACTTCTAGTTTGGCTGAAGAGATTCAAGATTCATCTTGTGGAGATCTTATCATTGATCATTTTATCTCATATCCATTAGTTCTTGATTTTTCTTATTCTAAAGAATCCAATGACTTTCTACCACATCTATATTCTTATGATGAACATAGTAAAACCTCAGATAACTTATTATGTTCATATTTTTCTGTGGATCGTGTCACGGATATTAATCAGTTTATCCTAAAAGAAGAAACCAAATCACCCATAGATTTATCTTTTGAAGATGAACTATTTAGTGAAGAATATTCCTGTAATGATCTTTCTTATACATGAAAAGAATTTCATTCTCTTAATGCTTCAACATATTTTTCTTTGTACCCTGATATTTTTTATCAAGAGGCAATGCATAGTTCCTATTATTATGATTTTGATTTTACATTGTCACAATCTTATGCGGTATAATACAATCATGATTTGCATTTAGAAAATGAAGAGATGAATCCTGCTTCCCATAAAACATTTCCTCAATTACATACATGGGAATTAGGAAATATTCAAACAAGCAGACTTGAAGAAATCTCTTATGATTTATCAAAAGTCTTAGATCAACAATCTTATCATAATCAGTCGCTTGAGTTTGAAAATCAATCTGGAACAGGTAAAGTCAATGTTGATCATCATTTTATTTTACATCTTACAATAATTAATGATGATTTTTCACTTACTTTGTTGGATTCCATTAGTTCATTTCAAGTTAGTGATTATGAGGAATTTAATCCCTATCAAATTGATCAGGATATTAATCATAATGTGGAGAAAACTCTTGAATTTGAATTTAAGAAAATTGAATTTGAATTTCATAATCTTTTTAAACGGCATGTTTATCTACAATATGATGTTCATATGGATAAAAACCTACAGGAAGCATTGTTTAACTTTGAGTTTCTTTCACATGATTCTTTGCACAAAGCTTTAGCACATGATTGTCACGATATATATTTCTCATTACCATATTCTTTCGAACAATCCTATTTTATTAATCACACATATTATGATAGGATTACAGATTGGCTCGAGAGATCTTTTCTTGCGAAGTTTCCAGAGAATGGTCTCAAGTTATTACGATGGCTTCATTGGAAATTTTCATTTACTTAGTTTGTATATATTTTATTTTATTAGTTTAGGTTAAGTTTATAATTTAGGATGATTTATGTTTGTTTACATTTCAATAAATGCAGGTATATGGAGTTGCGGCAACATCATTTTAAGAATGAGATGACGACATCATTATCAGGGAAGTAATTCTTTATTTTCTCTCAGTTTCTTTAATCGTCTCATTAAAAGAAAGAACCTTTCATCTTTTTATTGCTGCATACTCATTAGGATTTATTTTGTTATTTTTATTTCTAAATTAAACACATTAGATTGACATCTCATCAATAATTAAAAAAAAAAAAAAACAACTTTGACTTCATTTTAAAATTTTTAAAAACAAAAATAGGGATGAAAAACTTTAAAACATGTTAATCTATTTTAATCTCACATTTTCTCTGATGGTAATTAGTCATATGTTGTTAAATCTATTTTCCATTTGATGCGATCTCAATTTAACTCATGTGTTATGTGTGTTTTCTTTGCTAAGAGTTTTCTCGTAGATTTTGAAATCCTTCGGTTTTTGTAATTTGCTCAAATAAAACTCATGTATGTATTGGTTGTTTTCTTTTCAATTGATTTTTTTTTTTTTTTTTTTGTTCTTTTGATTTTTCAAAACCAGGAGAAATGATTCAGATCTTGCAACATTTCTATGTTATAAAATAGGAATCTGATTATGTAATGAAGAAAGCAAGACCTTTTAAGAAATCTGTTCTTATCTCAGAAATAAAAGAAAAATAAATTGAACTGTTGCAAACAAAATTACTAGACGAAAACTTTCACTTTATTTCTTTTCTTTTATCATTATCCTCAAATTGTTGGATTGAATGGATATCGAAGTCACTATTACTAGGAATTCTATTACTTATTTAGAAATCAATTCTGGGAAATCAGTTGCATTTTAAGAATAAAATCAGTTATCTATAGATCCTTTACGCTATCTTACTTGTAAAGAGTTTCCTATTACGTTCCCCCATTATAAATATGCAAATCTCTTGTAGATGAGCACTTAAATGCTGAATATGAAGACTTCTTTAAACTTATTGGCTTGGGATATAAGCCGTTGGGTAGAATGGGTTAAAAGACGTACCCTTTCGAGGCTATAGACGCCTGCGGGTAGGAGGGCTCCGTCTGTGGCAAACTTGGATTCCAAATCATAAATTGTTATATATACAAAAATCTATAAGAATCCAATGTCATCCTACACTCGTGAAGAGGTTCCAATGCAGCTTACTCATTAATAAATTGAGAAGTTATAAATATTCGTGTTTTATCTTATCTTGGGATTAGAACAGTAGGATGTATGGTTAAAAGTAAACCCTTTCGAGGCTATAGACGCCTGCGGGTAGGAGGGTCATGATTGTAGTATTGGGATCATATCTTTAAAAACTGGTTGAATATCAAAATTGTATTGTATTTCCCAGAATTAATTTCTTTTGGAGTCTTATGTTTTCTGAAAAAACTTAAAATTCGTATCATTTTTGAAGGTAATCTCTGGATAATGATAAAAGAATTGAATCTGGTATTAGTTTGAAATCTAGTCTTATCACAAAGCATAGTTCTTTTATCTTCAAGAAAATGCTAATCTGAGTTAAAGAAAATTTTTCTTATCTTGCTACATACACAAGATAGATTTCATGTTTTCACAGAGATAACTGTTTCGCCCAGTCAGTCGCCATCTGTTGTGCCCCTACCCAACAACCTTTAAAAAACATTATTTCTTCAAATAAAATTGTATTTTGTTTGATGAAATGTTTGAATTTCATATAGCAAACTTAAAGAATTAAAAGTTACTATAATGGTGACATTCCAGAAGCTATTAAAACATGAAATTCAATGTTTTTAAATAAAACCTTTGCAAACTATGGAATAGTTGACAAAATTACTATTTTGAAATTATTATTTTGAGTGGATAAGTGTTAATAATTTGTCATCAATCTACTAGTGATTTCTTATCTAAATATTTATCCTTCGGTTATGTGATTTTGTTATCATAAATATTGATAAGGTTTTTGGAAGGGTGATTATTGTATTGATGACATCTTATAAATGAGTAATTTTGATTCAATTATTCAACTTGGTAATTCTGATTCATTTAACGATGGATATTGAAAGATAAAACCATGCATTCAATTTAAGAGTTTGAAAAATATTTTACTAAGTCTATCTTATTATTTTTGCTATATTATTAAAAGTGTTGAATAATTAAAGATCAAATACGTATCTTTATAATTAATAGACTTTATTTATTTTTATTATTTATACAAGATAAATAAATCTTTTAATTATTTTGTATAAATATAATAAATAAAGTTCTTTGATCTTTTAAATGTTGACCTAGAAAATTAGGTATAATTAACACTTTATTTTAATTTTATTATATTTGCAAAAATACCAGGAATTAATGTGAATTTTATAAAGGCTTAGAAGTGAGTATACTTTGCCTTTGAAGATTATTATCTGATTTATCCATTGGTTATTTGAATAACGGCACGTGGTTATCAATGAAGATTGAATGAGCTATTAATTCAATGGAAATGTTTGTGAATTTTGTTTTATCCACAACGGTATCCTCATATTAAACCAGCTATCTGTTCTTCAATATTGTAGAGATTTGAGAGATGCCAGCCGAATCTATGGATTATTATATTGCTAATAATAATAAAACAAATATCCTGTAAATGCTAAAATGTTTTAATTGCACATATTGAAACAAATCGCAGATTTTGAAAACGGCAAAAGAGCTGGAAAGATCATTAGTTAAGCTATTTATTTTCTCATGATTGAATTCTGTTTACACTTCTTTCTTTTATTATGTTTTTCATGTGCAGATGCTAAGGAGACTGTTATGATTCTGGAAATTGCCAGGAGACGAATTTTATTCCCTGTCAGTTATTAAAAACGCGTCCTCAATTAACAGGCGTTTTTCCAGGCCACGTTGTGAACAAATGGAGATAGATATGAAAAATCCGAGACATGGGTTTTCTCAGAAAGGACCCATTTAGTTGTACTCACGTGTATTTTTCCAAAAAGAGATGGATTCTGGGAGAGTTCGGGGGTTTTCTGGACGCGATTTTTGTAGTTGCGGCCGGCAAAATTTCGCCTGTGTAAAACCTAATTTGGATTCCGTTTTTTTATTATTTAAGCAGACTGGAATTTGCTGAATAGAAAGGTGGACATGGAGGCTGCCAACGCTGAAGAGATTTCTCTCTTGTAAGCTCAGAAAATACTGCTGCCTGAGGTCGATAGTTGATGGAGAGGAGACAACAAGACTGTGGTTTGATTTATCTGCAATTTTAGACAGCTATTTGTCTTCAGCTACGATATGTTAAATTGGTGATATTTTTAATATATGTTTTTATTTTGTATACTGAGCATATAGTTTTGATATTTATCAGTCTTGTCATTTGTTTTCTATTTTATTTATGTTTGTTATAATTCTCTAAAGAATTTTGCAAATATATATGTCTTGTACAATTATCGATTTTTAATATTTTTGATCTTGCTGATACATCATGTTGTTTAATTAATGAATGATATCATTATTTATATAATATGTAATGATTACTGTATGGTTTTGTTAATGTTTAAATTTCTTTAAATATTATCAAGTATATTCATGCAGTATTCCTATCAGCATAGTTCGATTCCAGGTTTAATATTCTTTTCACTTTTGATAAGGATAAGATCGAAAATAGATTAATATGCTGTTTCTTTTAAATTATTTTATGGAAAACAGCCATTGAATTACATTAGGGTTCTTTCCTGATTTTTTTGTAATTAATGTATATTTGTTAATAATACAATTTTGTAATTATTTTAACATGTTAATATTTGATTAATTTTGTGATTATTATATTATAAGTTAAGATTAATTGCATAGATTTAGTTCATAGACTATTATTAATTATATTAATAATTCATTAGTAATTAGATTAACTAGTTTAATTTTCTACATTTGTTAACAAGTTTGTTGTGTATATTTGTAGGTATTTAATAAATTTAACAATAGTTTCGTTTCAGTTTTAGACTTTCAGGCTAACAGAGCCTTTAAACCTGTCGGAAGCAACCATCCCAAACAGCTTGGAACCTGCTCTAAGGATCTCGGTCTGGGTTGTCTTTCCCGTTACGTGCATATTCACATATGTGCGTCAACATTGGCGCTAGAAGGAGGGCCAGTAGATGACAAGTTAGTCTACTGGAGCTATATTATTGATTAATGGCTTCTGTTTCGATTTGGAGATGATTTTCTCATTGGATATGTTTTTCTCAAAAAATTATGGTTGATACTCCAGTAAGTATAGTTGATCTCTTAACTGAAAACAAGTTTAATGGTGAGGAAGTAATATCTGCATATGAACATGTTTTACATTTTCTTGATCAATGTACCTTTCACGAGATTACTGATAAAGATGTCCTGTGCATATGCTTGACTCTTACTTTTGAAGGACGAATCAAGAAATGGTGTGAAACCTTGCCGGTAGCTTCTATTCATTCTTTCGAGCCTTTAATTAGTGCATTCTTAGTTTCTTTTGGGAATTATGATTTCATTAGTTTGTGCACTGAATTAATAAATTTAAGAAAAGACAAAGATGAATCAGTAGAAGACTTCATTGATAGATGTATTCATCTTTGTTATAGGTTCCCTTTGAAATATATTCCTTGTTTAGGTGAATGGTTTCATCATTTGGTTCTTTCAAATGAACAAGATTTAGAAGCCAATCAATCTGAATTTTTATATAATGATCATTCACAGTTTGATTTAGTTCTTCATGAAAATTCTGAAAATTTAGAAGTGGAAGAAAACCAATCTTGTTTGACAACGTTTTTCACTTTGACGGATGTGGATTTTGAAGAACATGATATTTCAAATTATGATATGTCCATATCTTCGTTGAAAGAGATAGAAGTTTATGAAGAAAATTGTCATGTTTCTACTTCTATTTCAGAAACAAAAGAAATTGAATCTAAAACTTCTAGTTTGGCTGAAGAGATTCAAGATTCATCTTGTGGAGATCTTATCATTGATCATTTTATCTCATCTCCATTAGTTCTTGATTTTTCTTATTCTAAAGAATCCAATGACTTTCTACCACATCTATATTCTTATTATGAACATAGTAAAACCTCAGATAACTTATTATGTTCGGATTTTTCTGTGGATCGTATCACGGATATTAATCAGTTTATCCTAGAAGAAGAAACCAAATCACCCATAAATTTATCTTTTGAAGATGAACTATTTAGTGAAGAATCTTCCTGTAATGATCTTTCTTATCCACGAAAAGAATTTCATTCTCTTAATGCTTTAACATATTTTTCTTTGTACCGTGATATTTTTTATCAAGAGGCAATGCATAGTTCCTATTATTATGATTTTGATTTTGCATTGTCACAATCTTATGCGGTACAATACAATCATGATTTGCATTTAGAAAATGAAGAGATGAATCCTTCTTCCCATAAAACATTTCCTCAATTACATAGATGGGAATTAGGAAATATTCAAACAAGCAGACTTGAAGAAATCTCTTATGATTTATCAAAAGTCTTAGATCAACAATCTTATCAAAATCAGTCGCTTGAGTTTGAAAATCAATCTGGAACAGGTAAAGTCAATGTTGATCATCATTTTATTTTACATCTTACAATAATTAATGATGATTTTTCACTTACTTTGTTGGATTCCATTAGTTCATCTCAAGTTAGTGATTATGAGGAATTTAATCCCTATCAAATTGATCAGGATATTAATCATAATGTGGAGAAAACTCTTGAATTTGAATTTAAGAAAATTGAATTTGAATTTCATGATCTTTTTAAACGGCATGTTTATCTGCAAGATGATGTTCATATGGATAAAAACCTACAGGAAGCATTGTTTAACTTTGAGTTTCTTTCACATGATTCTTTGCACAAAGCTTTAGCACATGATTGTCACGATATATATTTCTCATTACCATATTTTTTCGAACAATCCTATTTTATTAATCACACATATAATGATAGGATTGCAGATTGGCTCGAGAGATCTTTTCTTGCGAAGTTTCCAGAGAATGGTCTCAAGTTATTACGATGGCTTTA
>LPNX010704927.1:470837-501858 GCA_001517045.1 Pseudotsuga menziesii | reverse complement strand
TACACACACAGTGTAATAATACATCACATAGGCATTTGCATTCCACAACATAATAAAAAGACTCACATAATAAAACCATAAAAGCACATCCATGTGCATAAATATATATATATATATATAGATATAAATCCATAAAGTCGAATGTCCGCAACATGTCCAATACAAAAATGAGAAGCCACATATGCTTTCTGAACAGGATATACATAAGTGACACAAAAACTCCTAAGTGCACCAATGCACTGGGAGTATCCCCACAAGGATACTAATCCAATTCAGACCCATCATCTAACTCGAACTCATTGTCTTTCGAAGACTATGCATCCACTACAAGAAGACCACCTCTCACTGTCTGGCAAAAGTTCTCACACTTCACTTCCATCTTTCTCATCACCCCCATCAGCTCGGGAGGAATATTATGAACGATAGCAATAAAGTTGGTATTCAGGTGCTGCCAGCTAACATCTGACACTCCAGTAGCTACCTCCTCCATGTACGGTACCAATCCATCCATATCCCGCTGCCACCTACAGGAGCTCCCAGAAGGGTCCACCGTAGCAGCTGCCATAGGAGGGATAGTAACAACCCACCTCCAATGCCTAGGTTGTGGGTGAGGACCAACATCTGCACACACAAGAAAGGACACAATCAATCCACATACATCAATATGAAAATCACTAACCAACTCAACTATACTATGTACAAAGATAAACATAAAAATATCAAGCATACATACTAGCTGGTCCCCAAGCCTGACCAGGAGGTCGGGGCATCTCAGGATCTCCCTGGAAATCCATACCCACATATGGGTACTCCTCAATCACCATAGGCAGCTGGAGCCACTGCTCCAACAAATCCTCTGTGAAGAACCAGCCCACTCTACCACCACCCTCATGAATCATCATCTGACACCACCTATACATCCTCGGCTCTTATGGACCACTGTCTTCCATAGCCCGAAGAGGATGAAGTGTAGGTACTTTCTCAAAGAAGAAATCAAATAGAAAGGAGCCAAAGCAAAAACCAGCACCAGTAGTATTCGACTTGTTCAGCTGACGCTGAACAACCTGCAAGTACATTTGGCCCCATGCATAATATGTGCCACCAATGGCATGCTTGACTAACTGCAGCTGACCACCAGAAATCTTGTGGCTCCCCGTGGAACCCAAGATGCACTGTAGTAAAGTCCCCACTGCTCGTGTGGACAACTCCTCGATGTCACACATCAAGATGTAAGAACCATGCACATACGTCGTAGCGTAACAATGTCACGCACATAAATACTCTAATGTCTCCCCCCGAGACAGTACAGGTGCCAAATCACCAACTACTCCCAATATTGGGAGCCCAGTAATGAAATACACATCCTCCAGCGTAATCTCAATACACTGGCCCTGGAGGAGGAACACCTCCTCAGTAACATCCCAGAAACTGATCAAAGTTTGCATCAACAAACCCAAGCTTCGCATAAGTGAAATCCTCATAAACTTCAGTAACCCATAGCGAGCTAGTGTATCTATAACACCCCCGTCTTGTAATGATGCATCTATGACTGCCTTGCAGTCTCTCTCCCTCCATTTGATCTCCACCATCCTGCACAAGGAAAAAACATTGATTTCAGACATCCACACCATCAAAAAACCACCCAAAGGAGGCCAGGGTGCACTTATCTCAGCAAAAGGAATGCCCAGGGTGCTCATAATGGCCCAACAGGTGTGCCCAGGGTGCACCTTTCCCTTCTAAATGAGCGACCTGTGCTCAAGAAACCCCAAGAAGCTCATGAGGGGCCTCCAGGTGGTCAAATTCAATAAATAAGCCATCAAAATGAAGAGTTTTAGTAAGATCTTTTACCTGCAAGTCGCAGCTCATGAAACCATCAATCAGATCAAGAGAAATCAACAAATGAAGAATTAGGGCCCACCTCTCTAACTCCACAGTGAACAGTGACAATGACACTTCACCATGTGGACCCTCCCCTTTTATAGGCCCCATTTGACCTAATTTATTTCGATCGACATAACAGGACCATACAGACTCCATTTGAGACACTGTTTGAGCCACTGGTTTAATAATTCTTCCCTCTATCTAGTTATGAGACCATCATCTCATGTTTAATAAGTCAATTTCGGGACCATTTCCCACAAGTCACCTCGATTCACGATCCATGACATGACGATGTGAGTGTCTATGGACCGATACTCGTATCACATTTCCCGACTGCTACTCATGCAATCTGTCGAGTTGCCGCCCGTTAAGGATTATACATAGTTTTACTTTTTTTATTTATAATTGTCTTTTTCACCGCACCTTATGTGGACATCTAGACCATCCTCCACAAAACCTTTTGTTTTTCTTCCATGTATTTGACATAGAAGTGTCCTCGGGCCGTTGCCCATTAAGTAATGTAATTTTTGCCTTTATTTTGTATTTTTAACACATAGATCGTCCTTTCTTTTTACCACACCTTACATGGACCTTTGGACCACTGTCCACGAAACGATTTCTTTTCTTGCACGCATTTGGCATATAAATGCCTATGAACTTGTACTCACATCACATGTAGTCAAGTTCGTTCACCGCAACACACACACACACACAATCCTGACCTTTGTTCGAGAGCCACCTCAGTTTTGCTTGCCTCTGCTACACAGACTCGTAGGCCTCCGTCGTGATCTATCCCATGCATGTATTGGTATGTTTGAGATCCTTCTGCTATGTTCATATTGCGTGAATGACCTGTGGACCTTTGTCCACCGTCCCAACATGGGGGCACCGCTTGTGTCACCGCAGTTAGTTGACCACATCGGAGTTTCATTTAAGCTCTTTTCTTACTCCTTAAAACAATGAAAAGATCACAGAGCGCAGCTGCTTCCTTTCCCGCTCGCTAAATTATAGGAAAGGGCGTCCACATCGTCTCGTTTACCTCCTTTTATGAACCATGTAGCCACCTCATGAAAAGGACCTCCTTGGCACACGCAAGCCAAGACCATTCCCCTCTGCATACTTCTGTGCTTCCTCGGGTAGAGGGGCCTCACTTTATGAAAAATCTCACCACCGGTTTTCGTTAAGCTCTTTTCCAGCCGTTTCAACAAGAAAATATTGCTGAGCAAACTTGGTTTCGTTCATGCTCGTAAAAGTATTTGAATGACCCTCCAGTCAGTATAGGTTTAACCTTTTCCATCCTAATTGGACTACCAATGGTAAAGAAGTCTCTCACCCCCTCCAGGATGGGAGAGCTCTCCTATGTATATTTTTATCCTTTTTTGGGCACAAGAGACTACCAATGAGAAAGAGACCCCACTAGAGTCTTATTCATGCTTTCAAACTCTCTAAAATTGAAAGCACCATCGAGCACTTACCTTCTTGGGCTCACCAAAAATCCACAAGATTGTACCACAAAGGTGTCCCTAGACACCACCCCATAGAAAATATTTTGGAAACATCCCCACATTGGGTTGCCTTTATTTAGAGTACTATGCAATGTGTCTTCCTTGAATCCCATCAGTATCAAAAGTGTCCACCTCCTCCAAGTATTTCCCATCTGCAGCGATATTCTCGGTATTATAGCTATGATCCCATTCCCTTGAGTCCGTTTCATTTGTTGTCTGGTCTGCCCTGCTATCATACTTTGAACAAAGGAAGTTTGAGTCTCCCACTCCCCCGCTACCCTTGTCCATTTTTTCCCTTCCCTCCCCTTCCCCCCAATTCAGTGAATCAGTCCACAGATTGCTTCACACTTTTTGGTTATCCCTCATGCTCCTAGTCAAGGAAACATCATCACCTTGACCAAGGGCAGGTCTCCCTCTATTGATGCCAACACATATATTCCAGAGGATAGACCAATAGGTCCCTATACCTTGGTTTCATTAACATCATTGATGAGTTCCTTAGACCACTTGAGAGGAGTCCTTAGTTCCTCTTGGGATGGTTGTTTCTCACATGCTCGACTTCAACTCCATCATCGCACTGTTGAGATTCGTACAGGGTTTGTTCCACACAGTACTTGGTCAAAGACCCTAGATGTCACCTGACTCTAGCAAATTCGTGAGTCCACTAGAGATACCTAAAGAGGTTATGTCCCTTGTGATTTCTAGCTTGCGTTGGAGATAGTGATTAGAAGCCCCAGCAGTGCTTCGATATACCTTTATGATTGATGCAGCATACTTGTACCACAGAGAATCTAATCATCGAGTCCACACAGCTATGTACCATATCCAGTAGAACGTCAGTCATGAAGATATAGGATTCCATGAGACTGCCATAGGTCCAATGTACTAGATCAGTATTTTATTTAGCCTCATATGAGAGGTAACCATCATTGTAACAACAATTGTATATGATTGGCTCTTGTATTTTAGAGAATAGATCAAATGATTCTTTCGACATTGTCATGAGCATGGGAATGCCCGCCTTGTCCATAGACATGTCACACATTTATTGTATCTCACCCATTGATGGGAACCAAATTAATACAAAACCAAAAGCCACCATGCCCCAGCCCTGGAAGCACCACCTCTCGACAACAAATCCTATGATGTCCGTTGGCCATACGTTGAGCTCCTTCCCTCAGAAATCAAGGGGCAATTTGTTAACCCAAAAATCCCTCACATAGCTCTCAATGGCCTACACCACCCAAGGACACCACCTCATAACACTCATTTCACTCCATAAAACCTTCCATTTGACCCTCACACCTCCAAAAGAGCCCAAGGATGAATAAAAGGGCTAAAAACCCCAAAAAAGAGCCCAAAATAGACCCCTAGGAGCTAAATCCCTCAAAAAGGGGCTAAAACCCTGAAAGGTGCTAAAGTTAGGGTGGAAGGGGCTAAAGGCCCAAAAAAGGGGCTAAAGCCTTGACCAAGGGCTTAAAACCCTAAAATCCCTTGGAAAAACTATAAAAGGAGGGTGGGGGGTCACTCTCAAAACACTCCTCACTTGCCTATTGTTATGCTACCTGTGGATGCTTTGAGACCTCTTGCTCTCAAACCACCCATTCTCCCTCTCCTCCATTTCCATTTCTCCAAGCCATTGCTTCCCAACCAAGAGAGAGGTGCTCCCATGAGCTAGGGCATGTTGGTCCATTTCCACCTAAGTGAGGTATAATCTCTTTCTATGCTTGTTTTATTTGTTTTCACTTTCTAACCCTCATCTCCATTGTAGCTTAGGTTTGTTTTGTAGGTTTTGGAGGTGAAACCCTAACCTACTGTGTGCAGAGGGGTTCAACAATGCTCCATCATCTCCTCTTCTTTATTTTCCTGTCATTAGCTATTAGATTCAATTTACTATTGTAGCCATTTGCTTAGATTAGCTTAGTTTCCACTTGCAGCTCTATTTATGCCATATTTACATTCCGTTTTTTACTGTTTTGAAAGGGTAGGAACCTACCCTTGTGCCCTATAGGTACAAGGGATCCATTCCAGCCCCTATAGTGAGGAGAAATTGTCACTACAAGCATGACCCAGTGAAAGTAATAAAGAGCTAGTGGGAAGAGGGAATATTTCGAAAACACCCATGAATTTTTTATTCAACCTCCCACTATCCAACCTCTAACTTGCAAGAGCCTGTGAGGAATGTGGTCATGCTGGAAATCATTTTATATGGAAGAAAGGACTATTCTTAGCTACACGATATTTGGTTTCCCTTGGCACATTAAGTGTTGAACAAGGGGGGATGCATTTAACTAGGAAGAAATGAAATATTGTCAATAAATTTGAAACATGTATGCCTAAAAAAATTTGGAGAACCCAAATTCAAAATCCCTTGAATCTCACTTGGAAGAATTTTTATTG
The DNA here is from genome assembly GCA_001517045.1 of Pseudotsuga menziesii. NCBI lineage: Eukaryota > Viridiplantae > Streptophyta > Pinopsida > Pinales > Pinaceae > Pseudotsuga > Pseudotsuga menziesii. The sequence goes on along the minus strand of LPNX010704927.1, from coordinate 496,072 downwards.
GATGTGGTCTGTGCCATAAGTTCCTTCACATATATGGGTGATATCTAGAATCCTTCTCTTCCACCTATTTCTATTCACTATAGTGAGTTGTGAAGATAAAGTATTCAGAGCATTATGAATATATCCATGTGGTTTTCTTAGCTCCTCTTTGTGAGCTTTTCTTTGAGAAACTTTGCCCGGTATTCTTTGAGAAATATGTGGAGGTGCTAAAAATAATCAAAGACTAGTAACCAATACATGTCTAAAATTAGATATTGTCTATGGGAAAACTTCATCTCCTCATATCTTTCCTAAACACATTATGGATATATTAGTTCTAATGGAGGTAGCTTATCAGATGGCCAAATTTGGAGATAATTACAAATTAAAAGAGTACATCACTATTATGATTTATACTCTAAAATATTTTTTGTCAATAGTGGTAGAAGCCAACAAAATTTACTTCCACAAATTAAATTCTAGTGCTTTTTAACTCTACAATCTATTGAAAAGGGATTTTGACCATTTCAAGAAACAAGGCATAAATTGGCCATGCTTCCATCAATGTTATCTAGAAAAATATTTTTAAAAGAGAGCCCTTGATTTTCATTCTACCTAAATATTAAAGCATGAGGCCATAGATAGAGAGCCAATAAAAATTCACTAAGATATGTCCTAGAAGTACTGGAGACATCTGATCTGAGATAGTCAACTACAAGTTAGTGGAGGTACAAATACATGAGACAAAAAGCTTGTAATTCATAAAAGGAACCAACATGGAAGAGTATGGAAGGAAATATGAAAAAAATGAATTACTAAGGCTATCACCATAGTAACAAAGAAAAATGATGCATGTTCCCACTAGACATAGTATCCAAAAACTAGACAAGATCCTAGACCAAAACATTTATGGATAGGAGGGTTACAATAAGAATTCACCAACGTCTAGCGAGGGTGAGCATACAAACATTGGTGTCACTAGTAGAATGCATCAATCATAGATTTAAGTTCATAGATATATGGATGTAATCAATAATATTTTGATAATATTGCAATTAATTTAAATTTAGAAAAGCTTAATTAGCATTTAAGAAAATTGAAATGCGGTCAATGGAAACGTAATTTAACAATAATTTCATGATATAATACATGGACAATACATAATTTTTTGGTTTTAACCGTACTTAAATATATAAAGTCAAAATTTGAGTTAATATAGATAAAGTTATTAAATAATGATATTAATTAATTAATGTTATTTATTACTTAATATTACTAAACTAAATTAATTAAGTAATGCTATAAAATTTATATAGTACTAATGTTATTAAATTGAAATTTAATATGATTAATTATAATATATAAAATCATAATTCCTATTTATTTTGAACTTATTTAAGTTGAAATTAATTTAAATTTAACACACAAATTGTTAAATTATAAATCTAAATTTAATTATCAATTGAAATTTTATTCCAAATTGAAATTTAATTATAAATTCAAATTTAATTATAAAATTCAAATTTTATTAAAAATTTTAATTTTAATTATAATTTTAAATTTAATTCTAAATTTAATTTTAATTATAAGTTTAAATTTTATTTACATAATTTAATTTAATTTAAATTTAATTTAAAGAATGATTAAATTACATATGTACATATATTAAATTAAAAAACTGAACTAATAATATTGGAAAAAGAACAGTATAAATAAATAATATAACATAATGCCCATTTGATATTATTTTTATTAAAAGATATTTGTGATATAATTTGGAATTTGAAAGCCGTGACAAAACTTTGTGATATAAAATTATTTGGGAAAGAAGTTATTGTTAATCCCTGAGATCTACTCGAAGTAGCATCAGTCACAATATTTAAGGATAAGATGTTGAGGGGTGTTGATTTCTCTATGTACCAAAACCTCCCTTTTTCATTGGAAGAAAAAATGTAATTGGGTGGCAAGGCACATTTCTTTCCAGCCACCCAATTCTCACTAGCAAGAAATCCACAACTATGCTAACATTCACAATTGTTCGTGACTTCTGCCACCATGAAATATGTTCTCACCATACATGAATCTAATTCCAGGTCATTCACTAAACACGATGCTTGCTTGTTTCGCCTTGAAATCCAAATTGCATTCAAACGCCACAAAATTCATATTTGAACATGGTACAATAGGCATTGTTTGACCTAATATTCTAACACAGTAGAATAGAATAGATGTTGACCTAATACAGTAGAATAGATGTTGACCTAGTACTTTGTTTCATATCGAAAGAGAAAGAAAAATAACTTAAACTCGAATATGAATTTCATTGATCTAATTCTTACCCTTGTGGAGTTGAGCAGTTAACGATGGAGCAGTGAATTGTATTTGTGGGGTACCAATTGAAGTTGAAGATGATGATGTTTTTTCCAATTGAATTTTAAGGTGAAGATGACAGTGTTTCGGTGCTCCACGCTCTTGTATATGTCGTTGCACCAACAAATATTATTGAGATATTTACTGTACAGATCCATATAGCAAGTCTAAATGTATTTTTTTAGGCATAATAGAAGAAAGGTTAAGAGTGATCAAAATTGATCGGAAGGCCAGATAACCTGTACTGTGATCCCACAACAAGTCTCTCCCTTGATATTATGTGCATTGATTGAACACATAATCAATGCTTTCACTTGTCAAATAGGATTTTTTAGCTGGAATGGGAAGCTCAACTTTCTTGCGTTGCAGTTGAAGAGTTCGTGTTTTCATAATAGCATCAACGTAATAACCTAGAGGAGACATACTCTTCATGTTGTGATATACATTGCCTGACCTTTCATGCATGAAACAAACACAAAGAGAGTCAACTGAAGCACCTATGAACAATCCAGAGGAAACCTCAAATAACATGCCACTACATAATAGAGAGTTGATAGATCAACATCAAGTAAAAGTTATCCATGTACAAATATTTTGCACATATTTTAAAAAATATAACAAGAAGATGTTATGTTATTATATAATAAATATTTGATAACCAATTCCAAAATATTCCAAATCAAAGAGTGGAAAGTACAATAATATACCACAAAAGTAGATTCGTGGAATTGCTCGATAAAAACATACACAAGCTTCTCGACACAAAATAGATAAATTGATTACCCAGAGAGACTTATTGGCATGTGATTTTCACAAAATATAGAATTTGATTACTCTCATAGACATTTTAGCATGAGATTGTAATAAAATAGATCACTAGATGATAATATTTTAATAAAAAAAATATTGACAATAGAGTATGATTTTGACTTTAGATAAATATCTCGCTGCATCAATGCTATTCAACAGTGCAAGGAAGACTTGTGAGGCATATATGATTATTTTTATAGCAATTCCTTTGGAAATCATGTTTTGTGCACGGCTACAAATGTCGAAAAAGAACAACACATCGCTCAATAATAAACTGAACAAGGTAATGATGTCTACAAAGGATTCCAAGGGATTCAAGTTCCTAGAATGACACATTTATTATACATTTTGATTCTAACACATTGGAAGTTACTTGTTGAAACATATTTATGAGAAAATTACAACGTAATTTAATTTCAAATAAGGGAATTGTTTTCAATAGTATCTCCACATATTGTACCCCGTGATCTTGATTTTCAACACAACATGAATTATTCTCAAATATTTTGGTTGATCGAGTATCGATCTATCATTTAGTTACTCCAACATAGAAAATATAATATAATATCGATGATAATAAAAATAAAATAAAGAAATATACAAAAAGGAAATTGACAGGTGATATCGACTGGTAGTGCATAGTCATTCTCCGTGATGATTCACCTCCCAGTCCCAGTGCCAACACATATTTTAAAACACAAAAAATATCTGCTAAAAAGAATCAAAATGAGTACCTTCCATGGCCGATGCATATGTGGCTACATTAAAATATTTAAAACGGATCCATTTGCCACGAAAAGGTTCATTCTAAGATTGAAATTCTTTACTACGAGCACAATATTTGTTAAGTTTCCATAGCCAAAGAAACCGATTTTATGGATCCTAGCTCCCACACCCTTCATTCAATTGACCAGTATCTATCTGTCGGTTGAAATACATGTTTAGGAATTCAATCAATCATGAAACAACGAGACGATAATGGTTTTAGGGATTGTTATAGAGAGACAACCTACCCATCATTTCCATGTGGTTCACTACTACATTTCGATCCAAAATCCGACGACTCATGGATTTCTCTTTTTAAACTTACCAAAAATCACAAGGATACATTTTTTTTTTGTAAATGTGGCCACAAGCGTCAGTTAAGCGACAACTATTCTCATAACCGTCGGTTATGCGATGACGCGTTAGTAAGTGTCGCTTAAGCGACGTCACCTTTGGAAATCACCGTCGTATCTCCGATGCTTTTTAGCGCCATGGGAAGCTTTTGTGTAGGGTGTCTTTGCTGGTGAGAAGCTGCCCACCTTTGATAAGATTTATGCATATTATTGCACATATGATACAAAAAGTTCACAACCTATGAGACAATGGTTAAAACTTGGTTTTGTTTACTCCATTAATAAAACAAACATGGTGAAAATAGTATGGGTAGGATTGGAGCGGGCTTCCCAATACATAACAATTGCAATTATATTTTTTGGTATGGGAGTGGTAACTATAGCACTCTACCCACCAAGCATTTTCATCCCTTGGATCCAAATATATGGTGGAAATCGATTATGGCATGAGTTTATGTTTTAAACCAAAAATAGAAAATCGATTTGGGATTTTTGTTGTGGAAAAGAGGCAAGTCGAGGGTTTCTCCTATCATTCATGCAACCCTGTCTCCATACCCATCTGTATTCTCTATCAATAATCTGTGGGAATCTACCTATAACCACAACCATCTGTGTTATCTTTGCATGCTTGGGCGACCAATCCATCTGCTTTTTTCTTGTATACTGAGAAAGCAACAATGTATACCTTTATATGGGTTCACCAAGTCGATTTGTGGAAGGAAGAGAAGCCCCATTAATATATTTGGCTCAACCCTCATTGTTATCTATTGGTTTTGATAGGTTTGCATTAAAAAATGTTTATTTGGCTGAAACATAGCAACAGCATGGACAAGGGAAAAAAATATACAACTCAACACAATGGTCAATAGGTCATTCTTCATCTCGTGAACAATAGGTGAGGTCCAAAGAGGATAGGGCCACAGGGGACAGAGCTTGTAGAGGAGAGGGCAGCAGAGGAGGGGTTGAGGAGGGTTTGTAGAGGCGGAGGACGGTTTGCATAGGTCACACTGAGGCTAACAGAATGCCTCAAATCGGTGAGTAATCTATGTTTGCTTAAATAATTTTTATTTGGAATTAAAAACACAAGCTCTTTATGTAGAAGAAATCTTATTTAGCATGGATTTACACTGGTATGGAAAATCTGAAAAGACTGTGTTCATAATATAGTTTAAAATCTAAACTTTTCTTCCCCTAAATTGCCCTCTCACTCTCTATGTGAGGTGAGGGTCTCTGCTATTGCATTGCAGTTGCATCCTTTCCCACCTTTAATCTTCCAGCTATTAATTTTCTTATATTTTGACAGCCAAAGTATTCAAATAAGCACAAAATAACTTCTGGAAAATCTTTGTTGTCGCTGCAATTTGGAAATTACTGGGTTAGGTTCGAGTTGCTTCCTAATCTAAGTATTTTATAATAAAAAACTTGAAACTTATTTTACTTCATTGATGATTCATGAGATAGTGAGGATTTTGTAGCTTATTGTATAGAAAATTATTTGCAGCATTGTTGATGGATAGTTTAGGGTATCAACTCACTCTCCCTCCAACAAAATTTGGCCAATGCCCAACACCTTTTTCTTCTTTCCCACAACAAATATAACCAAGGTTTTTATTGACCTAGTCCCTCGTGATGTGACTGTTTCATATTTTTTTTGTAACTTGTTACATATTATCACATTTCTATTGCTGAAAAACATAAATTCTAGTGAAATTTTCAGTGATGATTCCTTGGCATTTCCAATCCACATCCTACTCTGAAATATTGAAAAATAGTTTGGGCATCCCCTCTAAGTGTTTCTAGTATCATGTGTATATGAGTGTTACTTGAGTAAGATAAAAAATATCCAATTTTTTTCCATCTCTCTATCCCCATGTCCTTCCTAAAAATGGTATAAATTCGAGAACCTGGATGATGCGGCGTAGAAAGAGAACCTGGACCGTCTCTGTTTTGGCCCAGTCCTCTAGTAAACTTGGTTTCCAAACTTTGGAGCTGTGCAAAATTGTGGGCTTGATAATGCTATCTAAGAGCTCCATCTTGGATGGGATGTCTTGAAAGAGGTGCTGAACAAAATATATGAAAAACATGGGAGAATAAAATAATGTTTCCTTTTGTATTTCAAAAATTGTGTTCAATTTTCAAAGACTTCTTTGGTGAGCATCGATCTAAGTAAATTTTCCAATTAAGCAACAGTACCAACTGCTCCGTATTCTTATCTCACACAACTTTAAAACTTTTCTGTATTACTGGAACTGGATCCTGCTGATTCAGAAGCTAAAAGTAAAATTGATGCTTAGGGCTGACTACAAGGCATTTACCAGTACTTTCAGTGAAACAGTTGGGTTAATGTTTTATCTTCGTGGAGTCAGTTCAATATACTTTTTAATCAGTAGACTATAAATCAAAATTGCAAATGAACCTTTATTTGTTGGTAGAAAAGGTTATTGTTTGGTTACCAATAGCATATTGATATCTGATTGAAAGATGAATTCTGTAGATAAATATTACTGTCAAATTTGGGTAGCTTTTAATCACTTTCAGGAGTTGTTTTACTCACTGCATGAAGATTCAATTAGAGTCTATATCATAGAGAATAATCATGATTTTAGTGTAGAGATGTATACATATCTACCTTGATCTCTAAACAGTATAGAGATGTATACAAATCTTTTAGAATTTCAATTTTTTTCATCATGATTATTACCTAAATCCATTTGCCATTTGTCATAGGGCCTGTATATTGATGCCCTTGGAACTTTAGTCTGTAGTTGCAAGCTTTAGCATAGCTATGAAGCTTGTTTCCAAAACCTTGATATTAAATTCTTGAAAAACATAGAGAATTAAGCTATGCATTACAGCTTGCCTATGCATGTAATGTAATAAATAACCTTTTCGTCCAATTAGTTTTTATGGCCTAATTAAAGCGTGCAGTCAATTGCATTTGAAAACTTGAAGTTAAGAGTATTTACATGGACACATATACTATATGAGATTACATGTGAGAAAACAAAATAGTATGCATCTGGGTTATCCTAAGGTCTTCTTGGGTCTATGCAAGTCTGTGGTAACCTTTGTGCTATTGTAGTTTCTATACGGCATCAGATAGCTAAGACACACTCTAGGTACTTCCCTCGATTCTTCAACTGTAACTTATTGTGATAAATTAACTTCATTTTTTAGATATATAGTGATCACTAATTTCTTTTTGTTATTATTTAAATTTGATAGGAAAAGCAATAGAAACTTGGTCATTAAAAATAGCTATGATATGCAACTCCACAAAAACAAGAAAGGAATCTTGATCTGCATTAGTATTCTCCCTCAAAATTAGGTGAACTGTTTGGAATAGTACGTGACTCAAGAAAAAATATGAAAGGCAACTTCTCTTGATTGACCATTTCTTCTTGCACCATTTCTTTATGTACAAAATGCCTGAAAATTGCTTCATTCATTCTTAAGCAGTTTGGTGGTAAGGTGTAACTTCTAGAGTTACCTTGGCAATAAGACTAGTGTTGTCTTTCCAGGAACTAGTTATTATATATTTTTATTTACAGTTTTATAGTTTTCTATACCAGACAATGTATCCTCAACATTGCCCTTTGTCACAGGTACCATGCTGAAACTTGAAACCTGAACCAGTTTCTTGGTTGTGTGGCCAAGTGAATTCGTTGTACATAGGCTCTGATCAAATTGCTAGTTCTAAAAACCAACAGGATCTCCTAGCTCAATGCATATTGAATCTACATTCTGGAAAACTGGTCTTGTTCTTTCTTAATAGGAATTTTAGTTAACTGCAATATCTTCACCTCCTGTGAGATGCAACCAGGGTGTGTTCTAGTCAATCAATGATGCACTTCATATAATAAATATGTAAATTAAAATCCCTCCCACTGAAATATGTTTAATGTGAATTATTTTATCAAGCGGCCTTAGTTAACAATCATTTTTAGGGCTTTTATGACTGCTATTCACCTCTAGATCAGAGAATATGGCTGCAGTATGATGGTTTAAATGCACCCAGAATTGAAGTTTAGGTTGTTTTACTGCTGTTTCACCCTTTTAGGCATAATTTCTACTTCAAAAGATAATATTAGATCTGCGTACTACTGTTTTAGGGCATACAATGCACCCAGAACTTCCCTAAACAGCTTATAAGTTATAACTGAGAACCAGGGTTCTTATCGTTGCTGCTTATGCCTAGAATTGGAATATAACCTTCAAATTTAGCACAGATTTAGAAAATAGGGGTGTTTGTGCCTGCTGTTGTGGAGACTGTCTTAGAATGATGCCCAAAAATCATCTTTTGCAACTCTTATGACATTAAACATGATGTATGAATACTCATCATGATGTATGGATACTCGTCATGATATATGAACATGATACTAGTAGCAACGTTTAGTTCAATATTTTGATGCTCATCAGGAGTAGAAAGCTTTAAATTGAGTACATTCACGTTTCAACTTGAATAATATGAAGAGCAAGCGAATAGTTCATTATGTCTGATTCATCAAAGAGTGCTTTGTCTATGAAGGAAATCACTATCCACTGTATTGACCTTTCATTTGAATACGATACTAATAGCAACCTTTAATTCAATATTTTGATGCTCATCAGGAGTAGAAATCTTTTAATTGAGTACATTGACATTTCAAATTGTATAATCTGAAAAGCAAGCCAAAAATGTGTTAGCTTGATGTTGAGTAAACGATTTTGTTGTTAAAGGAGTTTGTGCACATTAGCCTTATGTAACTTAAATGTTTTGATTAATTCTTTACTTCTTCCTTTGCCTCATTTCTCTCTTGCCCTGTTTTTAAAAGATTTTGAAGAGATTAGAGTGGATAGTGCACTATCTGTTTTTTAAATATCTTTGGGTTTCTTATTTTTGTTGGTACAAACCCTTATTCTTATGTTCTTTTTTCCAATTTAACCTGGTTGTCTGTTACAGGGATAACACAAAGACTGCACTATTGGATGCCATGTATGTGTTTCTCAAGAGGCCAGAGTATATCAAATATCTATCAAATTTGGTCACTGTTTGTTCTCAAATTCTTTTGACTGGACCACCAGGTTAGTGACTATTAGTATTTTTTGTCTTTGATAAATTGCATGCTTCAAATTACAGTGTGATATTCCCAGTTAGTTCACCTTTTTATTGATAAACCTACTCATGGTGGCAGTTAGACTCGAAGGGCATGCAAATTTCAGTAAGCAGTTCAAATGCTGGGGTTTGGCTACACTTTATTTTTTAGTCTTGCAATTTTTTACATATGCAAGTGTTATTAGTCAGTTGTCTATCTAAAGTCTAAGAAAACCAAAGAATTGATGCTGCAATATTTGTCAGGATTCTGCGAACAGTCTCAGTAATCTTTTTCCATTATTTCTTTATGAATTTATTCTGAAAATTCCATGATTTCTCTTTGGTTTTGGACAAACATTAAAAATATGATTTTCTATTAGGTGCATGATTAGAGACACTTATGCAGTTCTTGTGTGCTATGTTTCATGGTGGTAGTACATTTTATTTCTGGTTGTCTCTCTGGCCTTTTTTCCAACAAGTGTTCTTGGCACTTGCTTCTGTTTCCTTCTAATCTTATATTCTTATTTTTCATGTTTTGGCTCCTACTATGATGATAACTATTGTGGTATAATTTATCTTTCCAGGGTAAGGATAGGCAGAGAAAGAAAAAGGGCATGTCCAGTGTAGCAAAAGCTATTCGAGTCAATGCTGAAGGTGATGTTCATTTAGAGGATTCTACAGTACCACCAGAGAATGTTGTTGAACTAGATACTGGAAAGGCAGGAACTAGAAAGGTTAGTTTGTTTCTTTTCAGTATTTGATTGGGATAGTAAAGAATGCTGAGAAAAACACTATCTTGAAGGTTGGTTTGTATTATTTGTTAGTTATTGCAATTTTTTTCGTTTGGCAAGTAAAGTGATTATCTTTTAGACAGTTTGTGGGGATCTGGAAATTGATGTTATAGAAGATGTTTTGAATTTTGCAGAGAAAATTTAATTCAGAGAGGAAGCCATCTTCAAAACCTAGAAATGCTTAGAAAACTGTCAAGGATTCAGAAACACCTCTAGAACAAATGGATCCTAAGCATTTGAGAATAGATGGTGATTCTAAACAGAAAGGAAGACCTGGGAAGAGAATGAAGAGGAGTGCCAATGATGGTTCACAGCCAGGAAGACCTGCTGAGAAAGTTGCTGAGCCTACAGAATGCCCTTCTTTTGTTAATACAGGTAATATTGATGCCAATGTTGACATTGAAGAAGAAAATTCTTCTCGCAGCTGGTCTTCTCCAAGATAGAGGTTCATTTCTAGGTTCCTTTTCAACAGACACTGCAAGGTGAATGGTACTAAATGATCACATGGCCTTGGTCTTATCCAACAAGAAGCATCTGATGGGAAAAAATTATACAGGTAGGATCAGCAGTAGAAAATTGTAGACTACTATGATTCATATTCATTCTACCTTTTGGGTTCTTTGAAACCACTATGTACTGATACATGTATGCCCTATTCTCAAGGTGCTTAAGCTAAAGTAACCCCCATGCTTGTAGCCTCAAATTATGCACAGGAAACTTGAAGCAGGCTATATTTTGGCATATGAGAGGTTTGAGAGCTATCTGAGGCTGCTTCAATGTATTTTATGTTCTAAGATCAATGAAATCTTCCCACCATGCGTCAATATGTGTGGGTGTACATGTCGTACTCAATGCTAGTCATACCATTCATTTTGGAAACCCCTCTCTCCATAGTTTTTGTGAACACATTTTTAGACTGTGTTGCACTTTTCTATGTAAACCCAATTCTGGCAGCTTCATTGCAGTGGGTTGCAGCTCCAGGCTAAGAATCAGTCCTTATTGCCTTCAATTTATATTTTTAGTTATTTCTATTGGTCCACATATCCTTCAGTAGTGGCCTATACTTTCATTTCCTACTATACTGTATGCTGCCAATAACAATTATGAATTGATGTTGACTTTTCTCACAAGCATCTTTACCTCCTATTAATGGTACCTTTTCTTTTAGCATCTTATTAGCACAACAATCTTTAACTATCGGGTACAGAGAGTAGGAAAAGACCTGTGTATGGTATCTTTTTGCTCAGGCCAACATCCCAACTGAGTTTTTATTAAGCTAATGGAAGTTGTTGCTTCAAGCTGTTATATCACCAAGTATGTGCTATAGGTAACTTCTTTGTATAGTTCATTCTCTCGAGAGGAATTTCTCCAGGCATCTCGATTTGTATTTTTTTTTTTAAAACACTTCATTAGAGAGAATTTGAGGTCAAAAATGGGCCTCCTAAGAGATGTACTACAAAAATATAAGATATATTAAAATATTATGAGTTAGGAGTTTTATGGGGAAGGTATATATGACAACTCATCTCCTACACTACTTTTTATGCACAATATAAATAACCATGGTTGAGTTACTTTTCTAAATTGACTATAAATAAAATTAATAAAATAACTCTACAATGATATGACTAAGATTCATTGTAAATTCCAAAAAAATTATTGTCCTTTAGCATTTATTTGTATTGAACTTGTAAATAAAATTAAACAAAAATAAATTTAACTTATATGCATAACTAACATATTTTTTTCATAAAATATCATTCATTGAATTTAATTTATTTTAAAAGTACAAGATTTATAATATATATATTAGTTTGACATTATGATATTAAATACAATTGAGTGAATATATAATTTAAAATTAAAAAACATGAAAATGACAATATATTATTTTATAAAAAAATGTGAAAAGACATTTTTATGAATTATGAGTACTTTACTTGAAAATGACAATAATATTATTTTATAAGAAAGTGAATTGTGAGTACTTTACTTGAAAATAACAATAATATTATTTTATGAGAAAGTGTGAAATGACTTTTATTGTGAGTACTTCACTTTATGACTTAAAAGTACTTGTACCACTACCTTGGTTAACTATGGGTTTTTATCCACCATAGAAAATGTGACAAATAAGCATTCTTAACTCATGCAATGCCACCTCAACCATGGGGGATGATGTCATCTACTAGAATGTAATTGGTTGATTTTTCTAGTACATTTTGGTCCTTTTGAGGCCCATTTTTGACCTCAAATTCTCTCTAATGACAGCCGTCAGTTAAGCGACGGCCTGTAGGTGATTTTTTTTTTTTAAATTTCAAAACCGTCGCTTAACCAATGCTTTTGTAAGTGTAGTTTTTTTTTAATTTCTCCACCGTCGCTTAACCGACGCTTAAGTTTTCATTATCGTCATTTAAGCGACAGCTCAGTTTAAAGTTTAATATGAATTAGATGTGGGATAACCAACGATTTACATTTAACCAACGGTAAAATGAGCTGTCGCTTAACCAACGAATTGGAAAGATGTCGGATAACTGACGAAAATCCACCGACACTTAGAAAAAATCATAGTGTTGTACATGCGACAGGGGAGTGTCGAAAATCTGACAATACGGCCATCGGATTTTTTTTCGAAATGTAGTAGTGGTTCCTTCTTTGTTGATGAAAATAGGTGGCCTAATGTATGGGAAAGATTAATAGTGAACCAAGAAATCGCCAACAAATCATGAGGACATGTGTCTACAAATTATAAATACATGTGTGACAATTGGATTGGTGGAAGGGATAATGAAATGGGTACAGTAATTTTCAAAATGCACCTCCATAGAAAAAATTCCTATCAACATAAATCATAACAATAACTATTATTAGTGTTTTTATAAACTATGTAAATAGTTTAGTATATAGTTTTTTTTTAAAATTTTTATATATATTAAAATAAATATTATAATAATAACTCTTACTAAATAATAATGTTATTATTATATTTTATTTGGAAAAATGATGGAACTTTTTTTTAGGGTTGAATGGGAAGGTTCCGTGAATGTTTAAGCAGATAACAGAGAGCATGCGTGTGAAAATACATGAGAACATGGTGGGATACTATGAAGGGATGTGTGTAGAGAGAGGTCGAGGGAGTACAGGGGAAGCACACAGGGAGAGTGCAGCAATGGGGAGTGGTGGGAGAAAGAGAATATGTGGGGGAGTGCTCATTGGATGGTGTAGGAGAGTTCATGCAGGAGGTTGAGAGGAGAGGAGGAGTGATGTGGGTGGAAGGAGTGAGTGTAGCAATAGGGGATGGATCAAGCGTAGGTTGGGTGAAAGGATGGATGGAAGGAGAGGTGAGATGATCCAAGGGAATGAGCCAATTGAATGCATAGGTTGGAGAGGTGGAGGATAAGAATAACGACAAGGGACGATGACTGGGAAAGGAGCAATGAGCGATAAGGTGGGAAGGCTTGAGCAGACCAGTGTATTGGATGGTGGGTAGTGTGGAGGGATGGATGCATACTTTAATGGTGCATAGGTCATGGGTGTATGGGAAGTGTGAAGTAAGTGAAGAGAGATACAAGAGTGTGGGATGGGGATGGAATGGATTTTTGGAAGGTGGAATTAACTTGGGAATACAAGATGGAGGAAAACAGGCTTGGTGAGGGTGTGGGAGTAGCATGAAGGGAAAATGGTGTGCCTGAGGTGGATTCGAGGTGCAGTGAGAGAGAATCGTGAGATGGAGTATTTGAGGAGAATGAGGGGGTAGGAAATGGGATGCAATGAGTGGATATTCAGTGTGAGAGAGATCTTGAAGCTCTAATACCACTTGTAAGCTTAAAACCTTACATGTTGGATATAACTTAAAACTTCAAAAGGTTAACTACAAATAAAATTTATACATTTTCTTTTGAAAAAAATATAATATATACATTTTAAAAATTTATATCTCTAAAATTTATATATTTAAACATTATTAAAAAAACATATAATGATATTACCAATATAGTCAATAAAAAAAACAAAATTGGAATGAATAGAGATGTAACATATTTATTTTATTTTGAAAAAAATATCATATATACATTTAAAAAATATATATCTCTAATATTTATGTATTTAAACATTAGTAATAAAACATATAACTATATTACCTATATAGTAAATATAAAAAAATTGAATGAATATAGATGTATGACATATAAAGTTGTATTTCATCTTTATGTTTGTAAGATTAAAACCTCAAATTATTATTGCAGTCTTTAAAATAATTAATAACCAAAAATAAAACTTATTACATACTTTACAAACCAATAAAAAAATATACCAAAGAATTAAAAAAAAATACAAGTTTTTTTGACCTACACTCTTGACATATTTTACAAAAAATTAAAAAAATATACAAAATTTTGACATACTGAAAATAATAATAATAAATATATGAGTTTCCTTAATGTAAAAGTAGTAAGCCCCATGCTATTGAAGAAATATTCATTAACATATATACCTATACCCATGAACAAAAAATATTTCATTCTCCAACTAACTTCCGTTTCTATTCATGTGAGCAACACTTATCTCTGGCATCCTTTTATATAAAATTCCAGTATCAGGATTCATTGATTTAAATGAGGTGATACACTCACCTACAAGGTAGCACCTGCTACTATATCAAATGAAAATGTAAGAAAATTTAAACATTGATTTCCAAATTGGTTTTTGTTTTGAGTTAAATGATTATGATGGCACTATCATTGGACTGGTTGATGATGAAAGAAGAGAAGACCCATTGAGAAGAAAATTCATTTATATTTCATTACCTTATTTTATTTAGATTACTAATAATATCTATGAATATATTAAATTATAGACAAAATATTCATAAAATACAACATATACTTTTAGAAGAGTTTTTTTTTTGCAAAATGTTCATTTCAATAATTGTGTTATTTATCTTTAGCAAAATTCCCATTTTAATAATTTTCCAAAGATAGGGACTTTGCTGCTCACAACCCTTGTTATTATATACATTTCTATTACTTATATTTGTAAGTGGTTTTCTATTTTCATTAGAAATCATAAACTATTTTTTTGCATTATCTATGTGTCATTGTCATAACCCTAGCCTAAATTTTCCATTAATTCCATGTTAAATGCCCATGTGCATGACTTTTCCTTTAACTACATCCATACTTTCTGAATATCCTTATGAAATTTCAACCATCAATCATTTTTAGAATTCCAATTTCCTTACCATATCAATAACTTCATCATTAGAAATCCATATGACTTCATCAATTATGTCTTCATCAAAATTATATGGAACAAAACCTGCACCAATGTCTTGAATTTTGAGAGGGACTAGCCTTCCTTTCGACACTATGTTATTCTTGGTTAGCTCCATGCCACTAATGTTCTTGTCTAAATTTTTCCTTTCAAATGTCAACTAACACCCATAATTGTTACTCAAGTTCATGTTCCAGTGATTAATATGTCAACATCCCCTTTGTGGTTTCCATTGTGTAAACACTAGCATGATGGTCAAGAAAAGGTTTCTAGAGATTTTTTTTGAACCTTTACACTAGTGCATAAGGTGACCTTAAAATTATCACCAATATTCAAGTCCAGTAAGTTCTCAATAAATTTCCTTGATAATCAATTTGCAATATCTCCAACTCGCTTCCTCTCTAAGGTCATTCCAATATGACCATTCCTTCATCATAAATTATCCAATTTAGAATCCAACCGATCTTCATAATAAACAAGTGCAACTGATACTCATCACTTCATCTCAAAATTAGTTCCTATGTAATATTTATTCATGACACTCGATAAGGTATAAGGATACTTTTAACATCTGCACTTGGGAGCTTCAACTTGACAATTGACAGGTCTAAGTATATTCCTTTGACACTTGACTTACATCTTAGTTTCCACCTTCACAGTTGGTCACTGCACTATATGGCATATGAAAAGTAGCACATAATAATTTAGTAGGATCTTCCTTATGTGTTGTGAGTTTTTATACATCTCGAATACATTTCTCATCTCCTTTCACTAGAATTAATATATAAAACTTTGTTGGTTTAGTGCTTATATAACACTTGGGAGAACTGTTATAGTTGCACTAAGTTCCATGGCACACGATAAATCCTTTAGTGCCATCAATAATACATTTACCCAACATACTTGTCACCATTGGTCTTTGAATGCATGATGCATTTTTTTTACATAATAGGAATTATCCCACATGCATGGAGTTTTAAACATTGGTATATGCTCATTGAACCAACACGTTGATCATACCAAATTCATTGGAATTCCCCCCTTGGAATTTAGTGTGAGTGCTTTGAGAAATGGAGGAAGGACTCTTTAGCTCAGGTTTTGGCTTTGAGTTATTGGCTTGGTGATCAACACCCAAATGAAGTTCTACAAGAATGACAAAACTAAAGATGAAAATTATGGATTTAAAATAAATCTTGGGTTTGACATATAGAGTGGAATTTTTTATTGACTTGTGGAGAAATAAAAAAACTATGAAGGATGATGTCCAAACCATATATTTTTGGTTTGACATACCTTTTTTTGACTCATAAATGAAACCTGGCCTAATTTAACTTTTACCAAACATTTCAAAGAGAAAATAATAAAATAAATGATGGCAGATGCAAATTAAAAAATAGTAATAAAAACACATTTATTTTGTACTGATATCATGACATATGAATTAGACCTTCAACTTATACTTTGGAGTTTGGGTTCGGTAAAATATCGCCACTCACTTGTTTTATATTAAATATAAAATCATAATTGCAATCTTAAAAAAAAATTATATTCAAAATAACATAATCTATTCTTTAATTTAAGTGAGATTAGGTAAAATTTAAAAAGTCAACTATTGAAACTTTAAATGGAGAGGAGAAAAATAAGTGATACTTTTAATTTTGAAAAATAAAGACATAATGAGACTTACCAGGCTAATATTTGCTAGTGACAAGATTTGACAAACTTTGGGAAAAGATTTGAGTCTCGGAAAAAATTCAGCGAAATTGACACAAACCTGACGAAAGGTCAACAAAATTAATGGATTTAATTTGGATTTGATGGGAAGATAACCAAATCCTATAAAAAATCAAAGCCAATGCAAAATTAGAATGTCGGATGTCAAGATTCAAGTAGCAGGTCCATTACAAGTATACAAATTTATTCTTCCAGAATTTCCCATGGTGTACACTTTTTGAAAATCCATTGATTTTGTTGCTTGACACTAAATTTTTTTATGAGGCAGAATCTAATACAAACATCTAGCTATGGCTGGGGATGGATCCCTCCCTGTGATGCTATGAGAACTTACAAACCAAGTTCCTTTCTTTACCATATGTGCAACCTCTCTCCCTGCAACTCATTTTGCTGATACAAAGAAAAACACTCTTCAAGATGAAACGAACCACATAATACAAACAAAGCTTTCCTACAACTGAAAGCTTAATGTAGAAGTACCATTCACCACTATGTTTTTTTTCATTTCATTCTCGCAAACTGTACCCCATTTTCATGAATATATATCACTTCTGCTCCTTATTAAAAACGGGAAATATTGGCACACTCAAAAACATACTGCAACAAACTAAAATTGAACTTTTCAATTGAACTTTTCCACCACTTAACCAATTTCCATTGATATCACCTATGCGATTGATGGGTGGCCATCATTTATTTACAATGATTTTCCATAGTGCTTGTACTATGGGAACATATCCATTTCTTAACCAATGACTATTGGTATGAAATTTTGGTATATGAAATAGAATTTATTCTTGGTATGGAATTATATATTTAAAATCAACTTTGGCTCAACCAATATTCTATTCATTCGTAAATACATTTAATATCATACGATTATGCTTCCAATTCTTTGATTAACCAATGTTATTTTCATTTCTAAACATGACATATGATTGTATGTTTCAAAATAGTATTTTGTTTATTCTTACTTAACTAAAGTTAATTTCAAAAATTCGTAAATTAGTTTTGAAAAACCATATTCTTAGCATTTTGAAATCAATTCAAGTACCCATTCATTCAAATATTTTTCAATGACAATTAAACATATAAAAATCTGACAATCCCACAAAATGTGGACTAATAACAAAATAATTACATATAAATCAACTAAAGTTTAATCCATAATTTAAAATTTTTATCATTTCATCTTCTGAAATAAGAGATATTAAGATTATCTTAGTGATCACCTTCACCCCAGTGTGACTGAGATTCTTTAAGATATTAATCCTCTTTTGTATTATCTTCACTATTTTCTTTATATTGTTGTTGAACACAAATAAATACATTGATTACATTGCTTTATCTTTGCTTCGGGTAATTTTTACAAAACAAATCCCCCTAGTGGCAAGTTCCCATCGATCATTTGAATAGGAAAAGGAGGTACATGAGCTGGTGAAACAACCTTGGTTGACGTTTTGATTGGGACCTTAAGAACATTTACTAAATCCTCAACATTAATTTATTCATATTAAGTTATTTTTCTTTTCAATCTCTTCTTCAATATTTTTGGTTTCTTCTTCTGCACCCTATTTGACTTTTCCTTTTCTTCTTGAATCTTAATTCATCACAAATTACATGGTAATTTCTCACATACTTCCATTCCCATAAATTGTTACAATACACATGAAATGTTGGTTCTACTAGTTTTGATGACTTCCACTGCCATTTCATGTCGGGGAATGAATTTGTAACACACATAATATTGAAGAGATGAGAGGACATATACAATTAAGATGCAGGACACGAATGGAGGGAGGACAAGGAGAAGAGAGGGGGTGGAGGAGGGAGACAGGAAGAGGAGGGTTGGGGGGTGTAGGAGGAGGATGAGGGAGGAGGTGGAGGTGTAAAATCATGATAGATTCTATTGGTTGAAGCTATTTTCATAAAATCAAGAGGTTGTTTTAGCAATTTCACTTGTGAAGTAGTTTGCATGAAAAAACTTGAATTACCTTTTCGAAATGACTCAAATGGGATTACAACATACAAAACATGTATATATGTTGTAATACCATTATATGTTTGATTTTGTCAAACTATCTCCATAAATAATAGGAGCTTGTTTTCATTTGATCAAACTATACCAATGTCATATTAGAATTTTGTTTGATTTTTTTTGTTTATAACATGGATATATAAGTCCTAATCATTTAAAATTTTCCACCACTTAACCAATTTCCATTGATATAACCTATGTGATTAATGGGTGGCCATCATTTATTTACAATGATTTTCCACATTGCTTGTGCTATGGGAACATATCCATTACTTAACCAATGACTATTGGTTTGAAATTTTGGTATATAAAATAGAATTTCTTATTGGTATGGAATTATATATTTAAACTCAGCTTTGACTCAACGAATGTTCTATTCATTCATAAATACATGGCATATCATCAGACAATATGTTTTCAATTCTTTGATTAACCAAGGTTATGTTCATTTCTAAACATGACATAGAATTCTATGTTTCAAACTAGTATTTTGTTTATTCCTACTTAACTAAAGTTAATTTCAAAAAGTCGTAAATTATTTTTGAAAATACATATTCTTATTATCTTGAAATCAATTCAAGTACCTATTCATTCAAATATGTTTCAATGACAATTAAACATCTAAAACTATGAAAATCCCACAAAATGTACACTAATAACAAAATAATTACATATAAATCAACTAAAGTTTAATCCATAATTGAAAATTTTCATCATTTCATTTGTTGAAATAGTAGATATTAAGCTCACCTTAGTGATCAACTTCACCCTAGTTTGACTAAGATTCTTTAAGATATTAAGCTTCTTTCATATTCTCTTCACTATTTTCTTTATATTGTTGTTGATCTCAAATAAATAGATTGATTGCATTGCTTTCTCTTTTCTTGGTTATTTTTTACAAAACAAATCCCCCCAGTGGCAAGTTCCCATTGATGGTTTTAATACGAAAAGGAGGTACATGAGCTGGTGAAACAACCTTGGTTGATGTTTTAATTGGGACCTTAAGAACATTTACTAAACCCTCAAAATTAATTTATTCATCTTAAGTTCTTTTTCTTTTCGATCTCTTCTTCAATATTTTTGGTTGCTTCTTCTGCCACACTATTTGACTTTTCCTTTTCTTCTTGCACTTTTTTTCTTTGTTCTTTATCACTTTCCATGGAATCATCCTCTTTTGCCTTCCTCATAGGTTCCTTTTTTCCATTTTAACTTGAAGGATTTTTCTGTACTATATTCTCCTCCGCTCAAATTACATGACACTTCCTCTAGAGTTTTGTCAGGATTTCGATAAACCTCTTCTTCTACATTGCTTTCATAAGTAAAAGAAACAAAATTTAATAATTGTAAATGTATACATACTACTAGTTCAAGATCTTGTATCTTAAATATTTTTTTTCCAAAATGAATATTTTTGAGAGATGGAAATTCCTTCTCGATCTCTCTGGAAAACTCTATCACATAGCTTCCATGAATTAGAGGCAAAGGGGGCCACCTAGATTTCTTATTATCTTCTAGAATGGATCCCACTCTATTTGTGTACTATTGATATGCAATATTCAATAGAAATATATTGTCAATAAATAGTGTGGAAAGATGTTTGGAGGTTCATATCCACAATATATCCGTAGATAATTGTATTCCTTAGTATGTTACCAATCATAGATGTTTTCTGTCACATAAAAGGTTGTTTTAGACATGGATGGAGTAGGATGGTCATGGATATGAGTGTAAAATGCTAAAATAAATTCATCGCATATTATTTGTTCATTTCTCACATATTTCCATTCCCATAAATTGTTACAATACACATGCAATGTTGGTTTTACTAGTTTTGATGACTTCCACTACCATTTCACTTCAAGGAATGAATTTTCAACACACATAATATCAAAGAGATGACAGGAAATATACAATTAATATGCAGGTACTTAAATTGGTTTATGTATTTTAATGATGGTTTGATTCGAACTAGATGATAAAATGGCTCCCCAATTGAAAATGTGGCCAATTGTGACTATTGTGTGCATTGTTAAGACCCAAGATTCACACAGAGTGGATACATCCTTTTCTCCATATAATTGGAAATCAAAATGGATACTATGTAATAGAAAGTGTGAAGGAACTAAGTATTATACAACCATTTTATTTGGATTTGAATTTTTTTCTCTTCACCCATAGTTTTTTAAAACAATCATTCACATCTAGCGGCTATGCCTCAATATTTCCCTCTGTCATACCGATGCTCATGCCTGGGAACTTAAAGTAATGGTATATATGAGAAGAGAGGAAAGAAGAGATTTTTTTGGATCCTCCCTAATTCATGACAAGATTTTGCTCTATGTCCACTCTCGGATGTATCCAATAAATTATAGAAACGGAAGGAAACACCTCCGACCTAAATGTAACTCAATAGAGCTAGATCTCATCACATTCTTGTATGCAATTGAATAATCATTTTCTTCTTTTGGAATAAGGGGATAGTTATAATTATTGAATAGAACATTTCATTGGTGTGCTTCTCATCTAATTCATTCAATTGATTTGATCGGTTCTTCTGAGCCTTCGTTAATTCCATATTTGTCTATATAGTTATTCTCACGGTTTTGATTTCAAACTCAATAGGGAAAAAACATTCTTTCAGTAAACAAAATCATATGGGGATAAAAATTTAGTGTTGCACCATGTAGTATAATAAGCTCATAATGCTGATGGAATCCTTTCATCCCAATCCTTACGTTGGTTCTTTACTATTTTTGTAAGGATTTCCTCAATTACCTTATTAGTGCTTTCCACTTGGCCATTGTCTTGTGTATGATATGGTGAGGTTACTCAATGCTGAATATGGTATTACTAAAATAAGTCCTCCATTTGACATGACAGAAACTACGGTCCTCCCTTTGCTACTATCTCTCTAGGTACTCCAAAATGGGTGAAGATCTCTCCATATAAGAAATCCATCACAGACTGATCATTGGCTTTTACCAAAGCCACAACCTCCACCTAGTTAGTCATATAATTAGTGCAAACCAATATATAAACCAAACAATACATAATTTTCAGTTTTAACGGTAATTTAATATACAAAGTCAAAATTTGAGTTAATATAAATAAATTCATTAAATAAAGATATTAATTAATCAATGTTATTTATTACTCAATATTACTTAACTAAATTAATTAAGTAAAGTTATTAAATTTATATAGTACTCATTTTATTGAATTTAAATTTAATATGATTAATTATAATATAAAATCATAATTGCCATTAATTTTGAACTTATTTAAGTTGAAATTAATTTAAATTTAATATGATTAATTATAATATAAAATCATAATTGCCATTAATTTTGAACTTATTTAAGTTGAAATTAATTTAAATTTAATACACACAAATTATTAAATTCTAAATTTAAATTAAATTCTAAATTTAAATTTTGTTTACATAATTTAATTTAATTTAAATTTAATATAAAGAATGATTAAATTATATATTTACATATATTAAATTAAAAAAACAATCAAACTGGAAAAATAATGTTAGAAATAAATAATATAACATAATACCCATTTCATGTTCTTTTTATTAAAAGATATTTGTGATATAATTTGGAATTTGAAAGCAGTGACAAAACTTTGTGATATAAAATTATTTGGGAAATTCGTTAATGTTAATCCATGAGATCTACTCAAAGTAGCATTAGTCACAATCTTTGAAGATAATATGGCGAGGGTTGTTGATTTCTTGATGTACTAAAACCTTCCTTTTTCCTTGGAAGCAATACTGTAATTGAATGTAATTTGGTGGCTGGGCACATTTCTTGCCAACCACCCAATTTTCATTGGCGAACAATCCATGACTATGTTAACATTCACAATTTTTCATGACTTCCACCACCATGAATCCTATTCTCAGCATACACGAATCTAATCACAATTCATTCACTAAACATGATTCTTGCTCGTTTGGACTTGAAAGCCAAACTGTATTCAAACGCCACAAAATTCATATTCAAACACAGTACAATAGGTGTTGTTCGACCTAATATTTGAACACAATAGAATAGATGTTGACCTAATAAAAAAAATCTATATCCTAGTACTATGTTTCATATCCGAAGAGAAACAAAAATAACTTAAACTCGAATATGAATTTCATTGATCTAATTCTTACCCTTGTGGTTTTGAGCAGTTAATGATGAAGCAGTGAATTGTATTTGTGGGCTGCCAATGGAAGTTGAAGATGACGGTATTTTTTCCAATTAAAGCTAAATCTGAAGCTGATAGTGTTTTGGTTCTCCATGCTCTTTTAGATTTCATTGCACCCACAAATGTTATTGATATATTTACTATACAGATCAATATTAAGATCAATTTTTAATGTTTTTATTAGGCATAATAGATAAAATGTTGAGACTGATCAAAATTGATCGAAAGGCTAGGTAACCTTTACTGTGAGACCACAACAAGTCTCTGCCCTAATATTATGTGCATTGATTGAATATAGAATCAATGCTTTCACTTGTCAAACAAGTTTTTCAGGTAGAACAGGAATCTCAACTTATTGCGTTTCATTTGAAGAGTTCATGTTTTCATAATAACATCAATGCAACAACCTAGAGGAGAGATACTATTCATGTTTTGATATACATTTTTTGACCTTTCACATGTGAAACAAACACAAAGAGAGTCAACTGAAGAGCCTATGAATGAGCCAGATGAAACCTCACATAACTGTTGAGGTCTGGAAAATCGCAGGCGGCAACAGTAAGGGATTCTCCCCAATCAGCGTTCCCAACTAGTCCGCTGACTGTTTGGTATAGGGAATCCGTCCGGCTTACGGTCCGGCTACCGTAGGTCAAAGTAACAACAAAGGTTTACCGGTTACGGCCCGGTCCACCGGAATTTGTATTTTGACTTAAAGGAATGATATGCACGTGTCTAATTAAATGCAGGCTGGCTTAAATGCAAGGGGCGGTCACAAAGTGATGTGCAGGTTCTTACCTCTCATCTTATGCCCACAAGCAAACAAACCAGATACGAACAGAAATAACTAACTATCTAAACTATCCCTAGGGAGCGAGGCTATCATCTTAACTGAGCAATATAAAATCACATACGGTAAGAAAATCACAGACAGCTGATACTTTTCCCACAGCACATGAAAACTACAAATATTCAAATAACCAGTTAGCCGATCATTCTATAACAACAATTATTTCTCATAGTGCAAATGCATCCCAGAAAAGACTGCAAAAATAATTAACAAGAACTTAGGTTCCAAACATCAAATATCCTTACAGCGCATGAAATACAGCTGAACACGGAAAAGTCCTTCTTCAGCATTATTCATTGAATAGCATTGGTACATTTCACTACTTCACTCTTTCCAGCAGACAAAATTGCAGTTTACTATGCAAAACGAAATAGTTCCTCTTACAAGTCAACAATTACAAATTTTTCTAAGGGAAAAAGCCTTCATTTCATCGGGCTTCCCATTATTTAAACAACAACTGATGTCCCCTGGGTTCCCTCGGCGTGTGACCTTTCAGCACTCTTGGTGATTCAGTTTCTCTCCTGGCCGTCTCGTTTTCTTCAATCATTTGAATAAACGTTTTACCCTCTGACAGTAGCTGTTGAAACGCTTCAGCGGCGCCTTTGTCATCCGTTTGGGTTGTCTCTTTTCTTGCCGCAGGCCGCCTTCGTGACCCATGTGATTCTCCCTACACGTAATTTATGCACATTATCCACTAACTTGAGATATCGAACATCAAAATTTTATAACCCTAGTGGAAGATTCACGAAGAAATTGGCCTGGCTTTACGGGCGAAAACTTATGAAGAGAAACGGCTGTCGGGTGGGCTAATAATCAGGCATCGGATGGGTAAGTTTCATGGAGCCGCAACGGCGGGCGAGCACGGGAAAAGAGGAAGTGGAAAACAAGTGTCGTAGGTGATCGGGCGGCGGAGGAGAGTGGATCGGCGGGCAGACTACTCTGCCACCTGCAACGGCGGACGGGATGCAAGCTACGGACAGGCAATGGAAGC
>LPNX010704927.1:444626-466445 GCA_001517045.1 Pseudotsuga menziesii | reverse complement strand
TTCCCCGGTTCTAGTTCCAGAAAGTAGTTTCCCAATACGGATTCAACTGGTACATTTTTTTCATCCAATTGAGTGACATTGTATTTCATATGAGGCTCTCTCAAAAACTTGATCTGATTAGGACTTCCTTTGTATGGAAACCAGAGATGTGACCAATCTGTGGCGAAATACTCATTTAATTTGGCTGACCAATCTCTACTCAGGACCAAACCGTACGCATCTGGTATGTCCGCCACTACAATGTTGATGACTTGGTACACTCTATCATCGGACGCCAAGCAGATTAATACGTCTTCCATCTCGCCAACTACCTTGACGTCAGTTCTATCCAACTGCACCACTTTCCACGTGGTTGGCTTAGGCTGCCCGTTTATTTTCTTACACACCGATATGGGCATGACATTGATCGACGCCCCTGAGTCCGCTAGACAATTGTGCACGTTATGATTAAAAATTTCAAAAGTTAAAAGGAAAGGTGGGTGTTTGGTTTTGGACTTACCACCAATGCTGGCTTCCCCGATTTCTTGTTCTTGCCGCAGCTGATTGTCAGTGGGTAACTTTTCTTCCGATGTTTCCAGCGCTTTCAACAATCTTTCTTTCTGTTGAGGTATTTTGCACATTTCGAACAGTGGGACGTTTGCCTTTATCTTCTTTAAATCTTCAACGACGTCATATTCGATTAGTTGTCTAGTGGACTGGGGTTTATTAGCGCTTACATTTTCTTCACTTGGCTCAGGCGGTGCTCTAAATTGCTTTGGATCCTGGCTGGTAATGGTAACTTCCGGAATCTGATTAGCCACGGATTTGTCTTGAAATTTCTTTTTAATATTTCTTTGCAGCCTTCGAATCTTTGGGAGCAGAACACTATCATTACTAACTTCCCCTTTGCTCCTGGTGGTGACGTTAGCCTCCCTGACCTCTTTGCGTCCCTGATTGTTTTCTTCTTCCACATCTAGTACGGAGACGGAGCTCCATAAATCCATAGTCTCTTCTTCCTGTTCTTCTGTAGATGTTAAAGCAACTTTTTCTTTCCTTTAGTCCTCATCTTCTTTCGTCAATCTTGAATCCAGCATCTGATTCATGACCAATGTCATCGAATTTATCCATTGCGGACAATTCTTTTCGGAATGGGGCTGTTGATGAAAAGTACAGAAATTATCCATACCTATCTCTGTGAGATTCATGGATGCAGTTTTCTGAGAGGGAGGAGGGGTCTGGTTGCTATCCTCCCTTTTCTTATAATATGGCCTAAAAAACTTTTGTGCTTCTTTTTCTTTCTCCAAATCGATGACCTTGTTAGACAGCTTCTGTACCATTTTGGCCATACCTTCGTAATCTGGTGTTTTCTCTTCTTTGGGCTTGGTAAATAGCAGCGTTCTCCTTTTCTCCCCTGACTGTTCAGGGTAATCTTCAATGCTCTCCCTTTCTGCTTCCACTACTTCTGCTTCTTCATAAGTTTCCATCAAAGTGGGTTTGGCCCTACCTTTTGCGAACATGGCCAGGTCAGGACCTAGAGCTGATGTATAATATTCGATTAGGACCTTTTCTGAAGGTTTATCTGCATCAGAGAAGTTCTTAATATAGGATGTAAACCTTTGTGTAAAACTGTGCACTTTTTCTTTCTTTTTTTTTTTAAAGCACACAGTCCTTTCATCAGGGCAGCATGCGTCTTTTGGACTGCATACTTACTTCTAAACATTCTTTCGAAGGTGTTCCAATCTGGAATGGAATTGGCAGGCAAACCAAAATACCATGAAGCTGCAGCTCCTTTGAAGGTATGAGGAAAGAGTCTACACACCACATCTTCGTGTTCCCCAGCTTTCAAACCTTCTATCGCCAAGTAGAAACTCTGTAGATGATCATCCACCAGGATTTTATCATTTGGGTCAAACTTGGGCAGTAGCTTCTCAAAGGCCTGGGGTAGGTCGTGCAACGGTGGGGTCAGATTTAGAGGTGATCTGGCCTTCCATGTGGGCGGTGGAGGATTAGGTGGGGGTTGATTGGCGTTAACATCGGCCATGAGTCGGGGAGGAGAATGCGGAGGTGAAACAACAGAGGTGTGAACATGAGAAGTGTAGGGAGTCTCCGGCCCCTCTTGACTCAAAGGGAGTTCAACTTCTTGTAAGGCAGTCTCTACCAGCTCCTGCCAATATCCAACCAACACTGAATCTTCTACTAAAGGACGGTCTCTTCTCTTATATTCTCTTTTAGGCAACTCAGGGATGATAGGTAATCCTCCAATCTTCTTTAAGTATGCCCTGGTGTGTCTTCTCAGATCATTAACAATATCGTTGTGAACAGGGTATAGATGTTCTCTTTCTTCTTCTTCCGGAATTGAATTGCGTGGTACACTATTTTCAGAACTGTGACCAGTGAAATATTCTCGGGAAAACAGGTTTCCTCGGCCAGCCATGCACTAGCAGCCCTCCTTCTAGCGCCAAAACTGTTGAGGCCTGGAAAATCGCAGGCGGCAACAGTAAGGGATTCTCCCCAATCAGCGTTCCCAACTAGCCCGCTGACTGTTTGGTATAGGGAATCTATCCGGCTTACGGTCCGGCTACCGTAGGTCAAAGTAACAACAAAGGTTTACCGGTTGCGGCCCAGTCCACCGGAATTTGTTTTTTGACTTAAAGGAATGATATGCACGTGTCTAATTAAATGCAGGCTGGCTTAAATGCAAGGGGCGGTCACAAAGTGATGCGCAGGTTCTTACCTCTCGTCTTATGCCCACAAGCAAACAAACCAGATACGAACATAAATAACTAACTATCTAAACTATCCCTAGGGAGCGAGGCTATCATCTTAACTGAGCAATATAAAATCACATACGGTAAGAAAATCACAGACAGCTGATACTTTTCCCACAGCACATGAAAACTACAAATATTCAAATAACCAGTTAGCCGATCATTCTATAACAACAATTATTGCTCATAGTGCAAATGCATCCCAGAAAAGACTGCAAAAATAATTAACAAGAACTTAGGTTCCAAACATCAAATATCCTTACAGCGCATGAAATACAGCTGAACACGGAAAAGTCCTTCTTCAGCATTATTCATTGAATAGCATTGGTACATTTCACTACTTCACTCTTTCCAGCAGACAAAATTGCAGTTTACTATGCAAAACGAAATAGTTCCTCTTACAAGTCAACAATTACAAATTTTTCTAAGCGAAAAAGCCTTCATTTCATCGGGCTTCCCATTATTTCAACAACAACTGATGTCCCCTGGGTTCCCTCGGCGCGTGACCTTTCAGCGCTCTTGGCGATTCAGTTTCTCTCCTGGCCGTCTCATTTTCTTCAATCATTTGAATAAACGTTTTACCCTCTGACAGTAACTGCTGAAACGCTTCAGCGGCGCCTTTGTCATCCGTTTGGGTTGTCTCTTTTCTTGCCGCAGGCCGCCTTCGTGACCCATGTGATTCTCCCTGCACGTAATTTATGCGCATTATCCACTAACTTGAGATATCGAACATCAAAATTTTATAACCCTAGTGGAAGATTCACGAAGAAATTGGCTTGGCTTTACGGGCGAAAACTTATGAAGAGAAACGGTTGTCAGGTGGGCTAATAATCAGGCATCGGATGGGTAAGTTTCGGGGAGCCGCAACGGCGGGCGAGCACGGGAGAAGAGGAAGTGGAAAACAAGCATTGTAGGTGATCGGGCGGCGGAGGAGAGTGGATCGGCGGGCAGACTACTCTGCCACCCGCAACGGCGGACGGGATGCAAGCTACGGACAGGCGACGGAAGCTGCAACAGCGGTAGTTCGGGCGTCGGGTGAAACTCAAGTCGGGGCCCGACTTTATCTCCCCATCCGCAACATCGGGTGAACAGGAACTCTGGGGCAAGCGATTCACAACTCGAATCGGGCGTCGGAGAGAAGCGGGTCGGGCGGAGACTTTGTTCTGAGGGCCGCAACGGCGGGTGAGATAAGACTCTACTTCCTCCAAAAGAGGCCCGATCCAAAGAGAGAAAAACATCATAGCTAGAATTAACTTGCATCCTAAAAACCGTCTTTTCCCCTGTTCATGCAAAATTTTCAAACTTTGACGGGTACCAGAAAAAAACGCATGACTCAAGCTAACTTGGACAAACACTTAAAAGTCGAGCAATCGACTTCAAACACAAGATAAGCTCCAAGACGCCAAACTTTCAACAGTGGGTTCAAGCAACTAATGACAAGGAGGGGTGCCTGAGTTTAAGTAAAAGACTAAAATCGGGGAAACAGGTTGCGGCAGCAACAACTACATAACAGAGCATTGATAGAGAAACATGAAGTAAACGTTATCCATGTACAAATCTTTTGCACATATTTAAAAAAAATAACAAGAAGATGTTATGTTATTATATATAAATATTTGATAACCAATTCCAAAATATTCCAAATCAAAGAGTGTAAAGTACAATAATTTCCCACAAATGTAGATTCATGGCATTGCTTAATAAAAAAAATAGATAAATTGACTACCCAGAAAGACTTATTAGCATGAGATTTTCACAAAATAGAGAATTTAATTACTCTAAAAGACTTTTTAGCCTGAGATTTTAATAAAATAGATAACCGAATGATAATATTTTAATAAAAAATATTGACGGTAGAGTATGATTTTAACTTTAGATAAAGATATTGCTGCATCAACGCTATTCAACAGTGGAAGGAAGGCTTGTGAGGCATAAGTGATTTTTTTCTGATAGCAATTCCTTTTGGAATGCATGTCAAGTGTGCAGCTACAAATGTAAAAAGAAACAACAAATTGCTCAATAATAAACTGAACAAGATAATGATTTCTGCAAAGGATTCCAAGGGATTTAGGTCCCTAGAATGACATGTTTCTTATCCATTTTGATTCTAACACAGTGGAAGTTACTTCTTGAAGAACATATTTATGAGAAAATTACAAAGAAATAGTTTCGAAGAAGGGAACTGTTTTCAAAAGTATATACACAGATTGTACCCTATGATCTCCATTCTGAACACAACATGCATTATTATGGAATATTTTGGCTGATTGGGTATTGATATATCATTTAGTTATTCCAACATAGAAAATATTATATAATATTGATGATAATAAAAATAAAATAAATAAATATATAAAAGGGAAATTGACAAGTGATATCAACTGGTCATGCATACTCATTCTTCGTGATGATTCAACTCCCAGTCCCAGTCCCAGTCCTAGCATATATTTTAAACCACAAAAAACAAAATATCCACAAAACATAATAAAAATTCTTACCTTCCATGTCTGATGCCTATATGGCTACATTAAAATCTTCAAAATTGATCCATCCACCATGAAATGGTTCATTCTAAGACTGAATTTCTTTACTGCGAACACAATATTCGATATCCAAAGAAACCGATTTTATGGAGCCTGGCTCCCACACCCTTCATTAAATTGACCAGTATCCGTGTGTCAGTTGAAATACATGTTTAGGAATTCAATCAATCATACAAAAACAAGATAGTAATGGATTTTAGGGACATTGATAGAGAGACAACATGCCCATCATTTCCATGTGGTTCCTTCTTTGTTAACTACAAACATGTGGCAGAATGTATGGGAAAGAGTAACAATGAACCAACAAATTGCCTACAAATCACGAGGACACACGTTAGCAAATTATGAAGACACACGTGAAAATTGGATTGGAGGAAGGGACGACGAAACAGGTACAGTAATTTTCAAAACACACCTTCATAAAAAGAAATCCTATAGGCGTAATTAATTATTATTATCATTATTAGTGTTTTTATAAACTATATAAATAGTTTAGTATATAGTTTTTATTTGAAAACTTTATATATATTAAAATAAATATTATAATAATAATTATTAGTAACTAATAACATTATTATTATATTTTATTTATTTTATTAGAAAAAATGATGGAACTTTTTTTTAGGGTTTAATGGGAAGTTTGCGTGAATGTTTAAGCAAGTAACATAGAGTGCGTCATGCGAAAAGAAGGGAGCACATGGTGGGCGATGATGAAGGGATGTGTGCAGAGAGAGCGAGGGAAGCACACAGGGAGAGTGCAGTAACAAGGAGTGGTGGGAGTAGTTCACTATGTGGGGGAATGCACGTTGGATGGTGGAGGAAAGGTCATGTAGGAGGTTGGTAGGATAGGAGTGATGTGGGTTGAAGGAGTGAGTGTAGAAATGGGGGATGGAGTAGGCGTATGTTGGGTGGAAGGATGGATGGAAGAAGAGGTGGAATGATCCAAGGGGATGAGCTGAGGTAATGCACAGGTTGGAGAGGTGGAGGATAAGAAGAATGGGAAGGCACAAGGATTGGGAGCAGAGCAACGAGCGTGCAGGTAGGAAGGCTTGAGTAGAGCAGTGTAGTGGATGGAGGACAGAGTGGGGCGAGAAAAATTTGGAGGGATGGATGGACACTGTAATGGTGCATAGGTTGTGGGTGTATGGGAAGTTTGAAGTAAGTGAAGGGTGATCCGAGAGTGTGGGATTTGGATGGAATGGAATGTTGGAAGGTGGAATAAGCTTGGGAATGTAAGAGGGAGGAACACATGCTTGGTGAGGGTGTGGGAGTAGCGTGGAAGGGAAAATGGTGTGCACGAGGTGGATTCGAGGTGCAGTGAGAGAGAATCAAGAGATGGAGCATTTGATGAGAATGAGGGGGTAGGGAATGGGATGCAATGAGTGCAGAGAGTGTAAGGGAGTAAGATGCTGAGAGGAATGAGTGCAAGCATTAGTGTGAGCGAGAGCTTGAAGCTTTGATACCACTTGTAAGGTTAAAACCTTATATGTTGGATATTAAAACTTAAAACTTCAAAATGTTAAATACGGATAAAATTTATACATTTAAACATTATTAATAAAACATATAACTATATTACCAATATAGTCAATAAACAAAAAAAAAATGGAATAGATAGAGATGTATGACATATACATTTTATTTAAAAAAAAATATAATATATACAATTAAAAAATATTTATGTCCAATATTTACATATTTAAACATTCTTAACAAAACATATAACTAATTGCGAATATAGTCAATAAAAAAAATTGGAATGAATATAGATGTATGACATATGAAGTTGTATGACATGGAATGAATAAAAAAATTGAAATGAATATAGATGTATGACATAAAAAAATTTACATACTTTACAAACCAATAAAAAAATACACAATTTATTTTTTAGCATACTTTACAAAGAATTTAAAATAATTATACTTTAAAAAGAATTAAAAAAATTACAATGTTTTTTGGCCTACACTCTTGACATATTTTATAAAAAATAAAAAAAAATATAAACCTTTTGACATACTGAAAATAATAATAATAAATTTATGGATTGCCTTAATGTAAAAGCACTGTGTTAATAGACAAATATATTAATCCCCATGCTCTTCAAGAAAAATTCATTAATGTATATACCTATACCCATGGACATAAAATATTTCATTCTCCAACTAACTTCCATTTCCATTAATGTGAGCAACGCTTATCTCCGGCATCCTTTTATATAAAATTCCAGTACTAGGATTCATGAAACCTACTTTCTACTTAAACAAACATTCATGAAACCGATTTTCTACTAAAACAGACATCTCTTATTGAACAAATTTTTTAAAATGGAAAATATCACATTCTCTGGAATTCTTGTATATAAAACTCCATATCACAATTAGTGAAATTGAGATTTTACTGAAATAAACATCTCTTATTAAACAATGAATCTCAAACAACTGATACAAATCTATCTATGGTTGTGGTTGTTCTTGTGGCCATGCTAGGTAGGTAGATAGAAAGATAATGGTATTTGAGAGTTTGTTTCTTGTTACCGGATAAAATATATGTATAATACAAAAGTAGTATATTATAATTAATATATATTAACCTAGACTAACCAACATAGCTTGCAACAACCTAATGAAAATATAGCAATATACTAGCTAAGCCTATTCAATATGCCTTGAACTGGTCCAATGTCTAAATAATTAGAATTTCCTTTAGATTCATATGTTGATTATAGAGGTGGTTTAATAAGAATCCCAAATAAAAAGATCAAACAACATATAGAACTTATCAAAAAAAGGGGTACATACCAATTCTTACTATTCAATATTTTGAACGAGGTAAGGAATTTATGCTGAGAGAGCTTACCTACCAAATTCCATTTGAGATTGAGGTGCTTGTTCTTGCAAATTCAAGTTGTTTTCTTTCGTGAGCTACTAATAATGGTTCATGTTTCACAACTTGAAATTTTCAACATTATCAAACTTTTACATTCTCAATAATACAAATAAATATCCTTGATATTTAAGCTTCATTTCATGGATGGAATCTAAAATGAGGGGAGATTTTTTGAGGATGCGGATAGAATTCCATCCATACACCTTGCAATATTTTTTCCCATGGCACTTAACATTTTTCCAATTCCTCTTTCATCTTCACTTTTAGTTTCTATTAAAAGGCTGAAAAAGTAACGACTTGATCTCTAAATTTCCTTGCGCAGTCTTAACTTGATGATAGACCATTGAAGTTGATGCACTTAAGGTTGTATAACCGATTGTTGATTTCCTACTATTATTCAGGTTGAAAACTTGACATTACTTCTTGTGCACATAGAGATGAGTAAATTCTTTAGGGTCTCAATTTAACTTTGATGAATCATATTTCAGGGTAAAAGTAGATCATTACATTAGATAATTTGAAAAAGTAAAGGCTGCAAAAGATGACACATGGGATAGATGTTTATGATTTTGTCTATGGTGTTGAAGAAAAAACTGAGGATGGTGAATACCCTTTCATTTCACCAAATTATTTGGGCTCTCAGTAGGCTACGAACCAGAAAATATTTTTGAAGTTTTGTTTTCTTCAACTAATGCAAAATAGTTTATCTAGAAAATATATTACATTTGTTGGGCTATAGACAAGTTTTGTAGTTTATTATCTAATTGGACATACTCAAAGAAAACCCTAGGGTCTTTGCATTTATGGAAAATTTATAATAAGTTGAACTAGGGTCTTTGCATTTATGGCTATTGGTTTGTCTAATTGGACTGTAATGCCTGGTTTTGACCCCATTTGCATTAAAAGGTGCATAATGTATATATTGTAATTTTCAGCTGTGTCATGTTTCAGCAATAGGGATCCTTGCTGATGGTATATCATGCTATCTGGCACATTATAGTTTTGGCATCATGTAAATATGCACATCAATTAAAATAAACCTACAGCCAGCTATGACAGTGCAACATTAAATGAAAAGGGCATTATTCCTAAGGTTAAGGGGGGGTTGTCTAAACCGTGGGAGCCATTGGGAGTTTTCCATGTGTCGACCACCCACTAAACTTCTGTTGTTAGATTAGTTGGGAGCAGTTAAGGCTGGGGAGTGGTGGGTGGAAGGACTGCTAGTCTTTGGACCACGTACACTCCACCAGCAAGCTCACTCTTCCTCACGTGGAGGGCAGGGGGACGGTCACCACTCTCCCACTCTTTCACTCACAGTTTTGGTCTTGCTCTTGGACACATAGGGAGGTTTTGCTTCCTCATGCATGCACCATTTGGGGAATTTTCCCATCACCAGTCCATCTCACGCAGGCAGTTAGAGGGAACCATTGACGCTAGGGCTGTGTGTCTGTGCGTCCCATATTGATTTTGGTGATAAGTGTATGTCTCCTTACTGATTGTGGACATGTATGTTATCGACTATGGTCTGTGTTTATGTTTTTCCCTTGTCAATGCTGGAAATCTATCTTCTTCCCTGTCAGCAGACTGTGCGAGGTTCCCATTGTTTCATTATGGGATTGGGTTGCTGATCTTTCCCTGGTATTGGTTGCTGCGTGTGCCAATATCTTGTGGTGTTGCTGCTGAGTTGTTTTGGACATGCTAGGGCCAAGAACATCTCTGAATCATCTTGTTGACTTGTGTTGTGTCCACCTTTTCATTTGGGGTTGTCACCCTGCTGTCTTTATCTTCATCACAGAGCTGTGAGATACTTGTTTTACTGTGGGTATGTAGTGGTTGGTCTTCAGACTGTTTAGAGTAGGATTAGAGGCTGTGTATGCTTGAGAAACCTAGTGTTTGGGAGCCATTCAAACAAATTTGGACTCCTGGATTTCTTCTCCACAACCCTTAAAGAGAATTGGAAATGAAAGTCAAGGCCTAAGGGACTGTGAAGCAGAGAAAGGACTGATTCCTGATGTTGGGCATGTGGATGTCTTAGAAGTCAGGTTAGCTCTGGTGCAGGCATCCTTAGCTCTCCATTGATACCACCAACTTAGCATTTAGCCTTTCCTATCTCCTTGATGGCTTTTCAAAACCCAACTGTGTTGACTTGGCTATTTTGTGTAAGCCTACTCGACCCTTATACCTTGGGGAATCATGTCCAGCTCAAGGGTGGCAGTGTTGTTGAGAGATTGATGAGCACGCTAGACTATGGTTGGGTGGAACATTGCAGTGAGATAGCTGGTTGTGGGATGAATTCTTTTTAAGATAAGTATTCTTGACTATTTCATCTCTACATTTATATTTATTGATTAATGAATATGATGAACGTGTGGTATGCTTGAATGAATGTATGTTTGCTTTTGCTATGTATATGAAGAATTATGCATCTTAGTATGTTTTATGTTTTAAGCTTTCTATTTTAGCATTATATGGATGTTCATGTTCATGGGGCTATTTTCCTGGATGTTTTTTATGGTTTGGTAGTAGCCTCTTCATCGGTAAGAGGGTTGGGGATGTTACAGTATGGTATCAAAGCAAAGGTTACCGCATGGGCCTGAATGGGCCATGAAATATTAGCTAGTAGAGGCAAGTTTCCTTCTACCCAGCAAAAACTAGAAGGAATCTGTGCATGACAAGAGAATTTTGAAAATTTTCTCTAAGTATTGGAACCGTCAGAGCATTGGAGGACTCAGTGAGAAGCCCCTCTGATACGTCGGATATTGTAGTCAGAAGGCCATCTGATGAGGGAAGGAAAAAAATAATTTTTGATTTTTTTTTTTAAGTATCAGGCTATCGGCTCATCGGAAGTCTTAGTGGGAAGCCCTTCCGAGGAGGCGAATAGATCAGTCTGATGGCTATCCGATACAAAATACCCCGGCGACGGTGAGATTTAGTAGAATGACCAGCTGATGTTATGATGACAAAGGAAGAAAATTGTGAGAATTTTCCTAAGTCCCCATCAGCCATTGGAAAAGGTTAGAGGAAGGGGGAGCCGATATAGTGGCAGGTCCCTGAAGTAAATTTTGTCGTAATGCTTTTAAGTGCTCGATGGGCCATCGATGGAGTCTAGCATATTGGTCAGAGAAACTTAGAGGATGTGAGCATTGAAACGTTGGCATAAGAGACAAGAGGATAGTGGTTTGAACCGATGACAACTATGGCAGAAAATTTTGGAATTTTTTTTGAAGAAGTGAAATCATTGACAATCAACGATGATTAGTTGATCACATCATCCATGCTTAGATGATGAAGTTGCCGATGAACATCAAAAGATATTAGTTGATTTTTTCTTTCCATTGCAGCTAGCTAGAGGACTATCTTTTCAACAGATAGAATCCCCGATCGCCGATGCCACAGAGGATAGTTTTTCTGATAGCCGATGTGGTGGAATACAAGGTGGAACATTTCTGAAAATTTGTAAGGCACAAGATCATCGAAGATCAGAAAATTTTAGTTGTTGGGATCGCCGATGAATAGAAGATGAAGCTACCAAGATTAGTGAAGTGGATTGGTGATCACTAGTTTAAGGAAGAGCTGATGAATAGCTGAGGGAGTAGCCGCAGTGTTGGCAGGAAATAGATGAGGAAACAGTCGACGGAGTGTCGCAGGAAGGAAAAAAAGAAAATTTTCGCCGATATTTTTCTAAGTGTTGAGGCTATTGGAAATCGGCACATGATAGTGGATGAGTCTGCTGATGAGTTAGGAGAAATTAGGGATCTTGAGCACCGATGGAAGTCAAAAAAGTTTATTCGATTGGAAGTCTGTCATTGTGGCTACCTAGAAGACTAACCACCCAATGTCGCAATCGTTAGTGCTTTCAATCACTGATCAAAAGATTTTAGTTGTTAGTTGTTGTGACCACCGACAGAGTTTTGGCCACGAAAACTCTAGTTAGTTTGTTTCTCGTTGTTGCAAAATCTTAGAAGACTAGCCGCTCGACGGGTAAATGATCTGATCATCGACGTGGTAGTGCTTAGAGGATCCTACCACCGATAGATTATGAACCGCAAAAACCATAGAAGGTTTGTTGGTCATCATTGCGGAAGCCAAGACGACTAGCCACCCAATGCACAAAGCACTCGATTGCCAATGCAGCACATAAGTTGGTTTCATGGCCAATAAAACTCCAAGTGTTAGGTATCTATGGACCCGATACAATGAGGAAAAATAGACAAGTAGGCCTCTGATGATCCATGGAGAAATTAGTGGTTATGGCCGCCAAAACACTAGAAGGAAATAGGTGAACAACTCACCAATGCAGATCGAAAGCTTAGACATTTTGGTCATTGAAACGCTGAAAAGTTTGTGGAAAGGAGACCCAATGAACAGTCCTTGGCATCGTCGATGTCATCCGGAAGCTAAGATGACTATGGACCCGAAACTACAGAAAGATACATGAATAGGCCGTCGATGAGCGTGGTGAAAACTAGAGCTTTTGACCGCTGAAATGTCGGAAACTTAGTTGGAGAAAAGTCTGATTGGGAAAAAGGAATTTTGGGGTTTTCAAGTGGAAATTTCAGCAAAATCTAGCTAGTGTTCCAGTGGGTTTTGCAGTGAATTCTCATTTTATTTTTCATCAGTTTCGGGACTGAAAAGGAAGAAAACCCTAGGTGGTTGAAGTTCTCATTTCAGACCAAAATACAGGGGTGTGTTTTGCCATCATTCTAGAAGTGGTGTGGTTTTCACACCTGAGGTCATAATGAAGCATGTGGATAGGTGTTGGAAAGATTATCCAGTAGGGAACAAGGGAGAGTCACCAGAATTTGAATGTAGAGCATCAAAGTACTAGTGATTGCTTGGAAAAGAAATGTGTTGTTGTCAATATGGACAAATCCAGAAATAGCATGCCTAGAGGTAGAAAGGACTATGAAGTCAACCAACTGTTGTGTGGAAGAGGAGTTCCATGCAAAGATGAGGGAATTGGAAAGGGAAATTTCCTTAAACCCTATCTTGCTGATTATAATTACATTTTATAAGTTTTGCATGTAAAATGTTTGAGGATATGCATTGCATGCACAGAATATTACATGTTGGTAATAATAGTGAGAATTATACATTTATAATGAACCACTAATGATAATCATTGCATTGGTGTTGGCATTAGTGGAAAAACCAATGACCACATGGACATGGTTGAATATGTTGCTGAGGCTGACAAATGTGACCAGCAACCCTATGGAAAAAGGGATAAGGCAACAAGTCCAGAATCAAAAGTTGGTGAGCCACTTTTGCAATCTCCTGCAAACCAAACTGGTAATGCCAAGGGTGTAAGTAGGACCCATGAAGGTAAAGGTTTGATTATGACAATTTGCATGGAGTGGTAAAGGTAAGAGATCTCATACCATGTGGGTATTTGAATTTTATACTACATTCATATAGAAATGTCTCATGCCTGTATATGTTGATTGAGCTTAGTATCCCAAAGAAAGGAAGTACTAATGGTCTTGATTAAAGTAATGCATCCTATATGAAGTATTCATGGTTAGGCCATGCATGATAGGTTTGAATGCATAGTATTCTTGAATCAATGCAAGGTAGCATTGAGTGGATATGCATTAAAAGATTTGATAAATCTTGTAGTTATGCATTGAATGGATGCATATGAAGGGTGTGAGTAACTAATTACGTAAGTATGGGTGCAAATGTTGTGATGCATTGCATGAATGCATTGAGATAGTGCATGTGATATTATACTACTAATGGCTAAAATGATGAATTGATGATAATTATAGAACCATTTCAAGAGCTGTTATGAATGCGGGATAGTAAGTGCATGAAGAGGGTAGTCAAGATTAATTGGCTGTCGGAATTGCTCTATGGAAGGGAAAGGTGGTACAAATGATACAGTTGTGAAGTAAGAAGTATCTATACCTTTCATTTAAATTACATAAATGAGGGGATCGTACCCTGTAATTTAAAGTATAATAATGATTGCGTGAAGTAAACGAGTTTTGGTAGTATTGATGGGATTAACAGGTGGAAGTATTTGAATTTTATAAATTCTGAAAATGCTTCAGTGATGGTTGCATCAATGAAAAGATTATATGCATCCATACTTACCAAGTGTTTGGCTAATTGAAGTTCAGGTTTCAGGTAGATTGTTTGGAGCATGGAAATGAGAGTAAGACCATGACAAATGCTAGAATCTACCATGTGAAAGAGCCAAACCTTATGAGAAGAGTCTCATGGTTGTGAAAATAGTTTGTATGCATAATGGGTTGTTAAATTTGAATTTGTGAATTTCGGATTTAAGAAATTGCTGACAACTACTAATCACTACTGGCTTGCATATGATTGTGTCAAGACGACGCATTGTAAGTGGGTATTCATGTTATGCTAGCAAGCATGAAATTATTATGGGCATAGTGGTGCTACTTACAAGAGACCCACAATTGAGGATCACCTCATTGCCAAGAAAATCAATTCCTGTAGTAGACAGAGTTACAAATTCCTATCGAATTTAATTACTAATGTCCTTTCTTGGTTATGGAACAATCAATTTGGATTGTATTATCAGATAATGATTGACTATTTGGCTACTTGATGAATGTGCTAGGGGTACACATTGTAAGAAGACCATGTGTAATGACCCGAACGATCCAAAACTCATAGGAAAGTTTTCCTTATCTTGGAAATGGGTTTTGGGTGAAACTTCATTGGACATTTTGGAAATGTCTCAGCTGCACTACATGTTTGGTAAGCAACATGAGTGAGATGGTATAGATTATGTCGGTAAGAAATGTGTGGATATGAAATGAAAAGAGGATTTGGGATGGAAAGCCAAGGGACTGTCAACTCAAATAAGGGATCCCCCATTCCACCTCAACAAAGGAATACTGCCTCGGCAAATGGATAAGTGTTCTGTGACCCTAGCTAAGAATATGTATGTCAAATTGTTAAATTCAATATGCAGAGCATGTTTTGACTTCATTTCCATTATGGAAAACTGCTTGAGTATGAACAGGGCCTACATGGACACACCAGAAAAGGGTGCACACTTTTTTGATGTGGGATCATGGAAGGGTTTTTCAATATTGATTACACCCTAGGGAGTGGACGCACTCCTAGTGTCTCAATACTTGATAGTAAATGATGTGAAATATGATTACAATTTTAGAGAAATAATGCTAACGAGTTTGCTTATATTTCTTATGTTGTCAGGCTAAACGGATGTATTCTGGTGTTGTACATTAAATGGACAATGGCTTGGGCTCATCCTACCTTTCACTAAAGAGCAACAAGAAGGGAGTGGTTTCTTGTGTGATATGGGGTAGTGGAATTAGAGCTCACTACTGGAAATGAAACCTGGAAATGGTCATTTATTGTTGATATAAGTACATGTGTTATTGTTGATGGCCTGATAAACCCAACGGTGTTGGCTTGGCTGATGATTAGCTGTTGATATAAATGCATTGTTGAAAAAAGTGCAGGTGATTTATTGACGGTCTGATAAACCCAACTGAAGGTTGGCTTAACTGTGCCTGATATATATATAAAAGGATGTTGTGAAGTAGCCTACGTGCTGACCTAACATCCAAGTCTATAGGTGATCACAAGGCTTGCAAAGAGAAGCAGGATTATGTGGACCAACGAGGAAATGCACAATACAGATAAGTATTGGACTATGTTGTAATTCTTGCTTATGAATATACATGTGTATATGATTTGGTTATGATGTTTTAAGCTCTTTTTTAAGAGGTAAAAACCGATGGGAATAAACTAAACATGTGAATCTATTCAATGTTTGAATATAGGTATCGCTGGAAGCGGGGACTATGAAAGCATCCTAGGGGTGCATGTGGACATGTGACTATCGTAAAGAGCTCAGAATGAATAGTAATGAAAATGGTACTAGTGAGACTGTGAAGGTCCTAGCAGCCGAGATAAACCATGTGGGGAGGCTCCATGGTTGAGAGGGCTGAAATAGACCGAAGAAACTAAGTGTCATGACCAAGAAGGATTGGTCCAACACACACGGTCAAGTGAAAGAGGCTGAGAGCATGACAACCACAGTGGTGGTGTGGCTTCCAAGATGGAACAAAACAAAGAGGGTGAGAAAGGTGAAATCTAGTGGTGCACATTGATTATGGCAGCAGACCAAAAGTTGTTGGACTTGGCTGGAAGTCTCCTTCAAACAATTTCCAGGACCCAAGATAATCTTGGAGAGATGTTCAAGATACAGAAAAGGTAGAATGAGATGAACCACCAAATTTTGCAAGATTCTATTAGTTTGCAAAAGGAGGTAAAAATCCTTCTGAGAGAAATCCGTAAAGGCAAGGAAAGTGGATCAATGATGGGACATTAGTCCAAGCGATCCATTAAGAAATGGTCTAGGCATGAACACTCAGAGGAAATTGAGCAGGTAAAGATGAAGCAGCTAGAAAAATGTTGGAAATTTGGAGGACATCATTTACCCTGGGACAGCCCAACGAGGGAACATAAAGAGGGTAGTAGCCATAAAGTTCCTAGGCTTCGGGATAAGCTGAAAGCTAAGAACTAGCAGAAGAAGATCATCGAATACAAGGGGCTTGGTCCTGAAAGTTCAAAGTAAATAATTGAATGTGGGGCAGTTCTGCAAAATTTTGAAATTTTGATGTGCAAATTGTATATGTATTCCTATGTTTTGGAACATTGAGTGTGGTGTTATTCCAAGGGGGAGCAGATTGTAATGCCATGGTTTTGACCCCATTTGCACTAAAATGTGCATGGTGTATATATTGTAATTTTTAGTTGTTTCATGTTTTAGAAATAGGGATCGTTGCTGATGGTATATCATGCTATCCGACAAATTATAGTTTTGGCATCATGTAATAATGCAAATCAATTAAAATAAAACTATAGCCAGCTACGACGGTGCAACGTTAAATGAAAAAGGCATGATTCCTAAGGTTAAGGGGGGGTTGTTTAAACCATGGGAGCCATTGGGAGTTTACCATGTGTTGACCACCCATTAAACTGCTATTGTTCGATTAGTTTGGAGCAGTTATGGCTGGGGAGTGGTGGGTGGTAGGACTGCTAGTCTTTGCCCACGTACACTCCACCTACAAGCTCGCTCTTCCTCATGCAGAGGGAAGGGGGATGGTCACCACTCTCCCACTCTTCCACTCATGGTTTTGGTCTTTCTCTTGGACACGTAGGGAGGTTTCGCTTCCTCATGTGTGCACCATTTGGGTGATTTTTCCATCATTGGTCCATCTCACGCAGGCATTCAAAGGGAACCATTCATGCTGGTGTTGTGTGTATGTGTGTCCCATACTGATTTCGGTGGTAAGTGTATGTCTCCTTACCGATTGTGGCTGTGTATGTTACCGACTGTGGTATGCATTTATGATTTTCCCTTGTCAATGCTAGAAGTCTATCTTCTTCCCTAGCAGACTATGTGAGGTTCCCGATGTTTCATTATGGGATTGGGTTGTTGATCTTTCCCTGGTATTGGTTGCTACATGTGCCAATATCTTGTGGGGTTGTTGCTGAGTTGCTTTGGCCACACTAGGGCCAAGAACAGATCTAAATCATCTTGTTGACTTGCGCTATGTCCACCTTTTCATTTGGGGTTGTCACCATGTTGTCTTTATCTTCATCACAGAGCTATGAGATACTTGTTTTACTACGGGTATGCAGTGGTTGGTCTTCCAACTGTTTAGAGTAGGATTAGAGGCTGGGTATGCTTGAGAAACCTAGTATTTGGGAGCAACTCAGATAGAGTTGGAATACTGGCTTTCTTCTCCACAACCCTTGAAGAGCATTGGAAAGGGAAGTCAGGGCCTGAGGGACTGTGAAGTAGAGAAAGGACTGATTCTTGATATTGGGTATGTGGATGTCTTAGAAGTTAGGTTAGCTCTAGTGCAAGTGTCCTTATCTCTCCATTGATACCACCCGTTTAGAATTTAGCCTTTCCTAGCTCTTTGACGGCCTAATAAAACCCAACTGTGTTGACTTGGCTATTTTGTGTAAGCCTGCTTGACCCTTATACCTTGGGGAATCATGCAAAGCTCGGGGGTGGCAGTGTTGTTGAGAGATTGATGAGCACATTGGCCCATGGTTGGGTAGAATGTTGCAGCGACATAGCTTGTTGTAGGATGGATTCTTTTTAAAATAAGTATTCTTGACTATTTCATCTCTACATTTATATTTATTGATTACTGAATATGATGAACGTGTGGTATTCTTGAATGAATGTATGTTTGCTTCTGCTATGTATATGAAGGATTATGCATATTAGTATGTTTTATGTTTTAAGATTTTTATTTCAGCATTATATGCTTGTTTATGTTCATGGGGATATTTTCCCAAAGGTTTTTGATGGTTTGGTGGTGTCCTCTTCACCGGTAAGAGGGTCGGGGATGTTACATGGACATACTCAAAGAAAACCCTAGGGTCTTTGCATTTATGGAAAATTTCTTATAAGTTGACCTCGGGTCTTTGCATTTTTGGCTATTGGTTAGCCACTGCTAGTATATGATAATATATTAAAGGATTATAGGCTAATGCAATTTCTAACTCATGACATGGCTTGGATATTCCTTTATATGAGTGTTTTTACTATGGTCCATCAGAAAAAAAAACTCATAGAGTCATATACCTTCCAAAAATTTAAAATGCTGGAATGTTAAAAAAAACATTCCTACAACAAGAAACACACTCTCAAATATTATAGGTAGGTAGATATATGGGTGTGGCAGTGGCCATAATGGATAGTGGTGTGGATGTGGTCGTGGTCATGCTATGTATGTAGGTAGGTAGATAGAATGACAAAAGTAGAGTTGGATGACTGCATGTGACCCTTTGGAAACATGAAATAGAAAGGTAGTATTACTAAAAGAAAAAGGTAGTATCGGTAAAAGGAAAGGCGAGGTTGATAGGCTATAGAAGGGAAAATATGTAAATGAGTTTATAAAGGGACATGATAGGTCAGGGCTTAGCATATCAGGATTATAAGTGAATGAATACACATAATTATTGAGAGAAATCATGGATCTCCATGTTGAAAAGGAAAGGAAACTCAACTACATGTAGCAGAGGTTAATTCAGAGCAAGCCAGACTATATTTTTGAAACCTCTAGCCAAGCACTGCAATACAACCT
This sequence comes from Pseudotsuga menziesii, assembly GCA_001517045.1. Taxonomy (NCBI): domain Eukaryota; kingdom Viridiplantae; phylum Streptophyta; class Pinopsida; order Pinales; family Pinaceae; genus Pseudotsuga; species Pseudotsuga menziesii. Next base: position 447,143 of record LPNX010704927.1, on the reverse strand, counting down.
CCTCCTCTATCACGTATAGAATCTACCAAGTACACATATTCAGGACTCAAATTAGATAGAGGAGTAGGAGGAAAATGTTTTGAAATCCTGTAATAGTTATATGCAATAGTTATATATATGCAAGGGACTCCTTCTTTCATTTGCTTCAAAGGAAAAAGGAACAAGATATTATTTTTGCAGGTCTCATAAAGCAATGTTTTGGTTGTCTCTATGATTCACCCAAAAAAAATTAAAACTTACCAAAGTACGATTAATAACTGAATCATATCATGTCTCATAATACCCATCGGCTTAAGTAATAGCAACCACACAGCATAGATGAATATTCAATATTTGACAAAATATCTCAGAGTTACAATAGTGTCATTTCCAAGCATACACCTGCACTTTCAACCATCAGAGCATACACCTACAATTTCAGGAATGAAATCACATTAAAATTTCATGCACCATTAGCAAAATATCTTGAAACAACTCCCAAAATCAAGTTTACATGATTTTACAAAAATTGGGTAAATCCTGCATGTTGCACAATTGTCATTATTAAAACCTGCAAAGCAGGTTTGTTAATTTTCATTGTCATCTAAAGAGAACATAAATGGGAAGTAAAAGGTACTAGAAGACATCAACTCTAAATCTTCCAGGCTTGTTAATTTTCCCTATCATTTAGAGAGAAAATCAAGGGCCAACAAAAGGTACTAGTTGACATCAACTATAAAGCTTCCATCCATCCATTGGAGATGTGTGCAGTTAAAGAGAAAATAATGGGCTAAAAAAGGTACTACTTGACTCAACTCTAAAGTTTCCATCCATCCATTGGTGAAGAGTTCACATCACTAAATGGAGGCAGCCATGGATGAGATTACACTTAAAAGTATTATGACTACAGTGGTGCACCTTTGCATATGGTGAAGAAATCAAATTTTAAGTTTTATAAAGATTGCAATGTTTTCAAGTCAACTTTAAATTATTAAGATAGAGATCAAGCCAAAGAGTACTTTCATTTTGATAACCATTGACCCTGACAAATATTGAAGGAAATATGGTACTCTTCCACTGCTTCCCACTTACAATATTAAGTCCATATTTCCCCTAAATTCTTGAGTCCATAGGGCATGTTAAAGAATCAGAAAAAGAAGTTGGAGGTTAACAAAGAATCATAGAAAGAAGTTGGGACAAAATGCCAAGAAACTAGGAAGGGGTGTTGTAAACTATGTTGATGCATAAAAAAATGAACCTACAAATCCAGAGAGAATGTACCTTTAATGGGAAGAGGACATATACGATGGAAAATATCAAGAACACTTATCATAGGTTACAAAGTATGGAAATATCACCCTGTAATATGTAATGTATACTTTAAAGTAATAGTAACTATTGGTGAGACTAGATATCCTTACCCTTGGCATACATTTTGCATATTTCCCTGTATATTTCTGATAATGGTTGATGATCATCTAGCAGAGCTGACCTCCAAAAATGAGTATATAGCTTTGGACACTCAATGCAGACCTATCTGCACATTTCAAGAAATTATTAACTAATGTTTTCCTATCGAAGGCGATCTTAAGTGACTTGAATTAAAAATACCACATTACTTGATACCATTTACATATTACATAGTAGAGCAATCAAATATTCTCTCATATGGCATACCAAAACAATCGAATCTCCTCTCATAGGTTTCTATTGTTGCTGGCATCAAACCATTGCATACTCCACATCACATACAACTCAATCTGATCCATATAAAAAAAAGAAAACCCTAAACATCAATATAAATGAAATGAAAAGAGGAGATGTTGGAAAGAGGAGATGTTGCTAAAATTACAAAAGTTGCAGAAGTGGAAATGCCAGTAATTGTAGAATGTGGAAATTCCAGAAAAAGACAATATAATGCTTGACGGTCTTAAAAGCAATAAAATGGAGTAGTTACAATACAATAAAATCAAGAAAAGATTAAAGAGGAAAATAAACATAAACCAATTCAATTTGATGTCTATAAAAGCTTAAATGCCAAAAGTTGCAGAAGCAGAAACACCAGTAATTGCAAAATGCAAAAATTCCAGAAAAAGACAATATAATGCTTGACAGTCTTAAATACAATACAATGGAGTAGTTACAATACAATAAAAGCAATAAAAGCTTAAAGATAAAAAGAAACATAAACCAATTCAATTTAAATTCTATAAAAGCTTAAAAAAGAAACAACATAAAGGAAAATAGAAACAAATTTATAATTTTTCTTCTTAAATTGTGCTTTTTCTAACTGGTGTTAATGGAAACAAACTTATAAAATGGAAGCAACTTTTAGGAAATAAAAATGGAAACATTGTGTCAAATTGTGATTTTTCAAAGTGGTGTCAATGGAAACATTTTGGAATCTCTATTTATTGAACTATAGATGATATATTTTGCTTTAATTTATTGAAATTTAGGTTATACATTTTGTTAAAATACAAATTTTTTCTAAGTGTAAAAAGAAACATTATAGAATATCTCTACATGAAATAATTC
>LPNX010704927.1:420406-442487 GCA_001517045.1 Pseudotsuga menziesii | reverse complement strand
TGTTGAAGCTATTTTCATAAAATCAAGAGGTTTTTTTAGAAATTGTACTTATGTTTTTTGCATGAAAAATATTGAACCACACTTTAAGTGTTACCTTTTAAAAATTATTGAAATGAGATTAAGACATACAGAACATGTATGTATGTTGTAATACTGTTATATGTTTGATTTGGTCAAACTATCTCCATAAAAAATAGGAGGTTGTTTTCATTTCATCAAACTATATGAGTGTCATATTATAAATTTGTTTGAATTTGTTTCTTTATATCATGGATATATAATTTCTAATCAATTAAAATTTTCCACCACTTAAACAATTTCCATTGATATCATCTATGCGATTGATGGGTGGCCATCATTTATTTACAATGATTTTCCACATTGCTTGTACTATGGGAACATATCCATTACTTAACCAATGACTATTGGTATGAAATTTTGGTATATGAAATATAATTTCTTCTTGGTATGGAATTATATATTTAAAATCAACTTTGACTCAACCAATGTTCTATTCATTCGTAAATACATGGCATATCATAGGACAATATGTTTTCAATTATTTGATTAACCAATGTTATGTTCATTTCTAAACATGACATAGAATTGTATGTTTCAAACTAGTATTTTTTTTATTCTTACTTAACTAAAATTAATTTCAAAAAGTCATAAATTAGTTTTGAAAATCCATATTCTTAGCATCTTGAAATCAATTCAAGTACCCATTCATTCAAATATTTTTCAATGATAATTAAACATCTAAAACTCTGACAATCCCACAAAATCTATACTAATAACAAAACAATTAAATATAAATCAATTAAAGTTTAATCCATAATTTAAAAAGTTCATCATTTCATCTTCTGAAACAAGAGATATTAAGCTCACCTTAGAGATCACCTTCACCCTAGTTTGACTGAGATTCTTTCAAATATTAATATTCTTTCATATTCTCTTCACCATTTTCTTTATATTGTTGTTCAACGCAAATAAATACATTGATTGCATGAATTTCTCTTTGCTTGGGTAATATTTACTAAACAAGTCCCCCAGTGGCAAGTTCCCATTGGTGGTTTGAATAGGAAAAGGAGGTACATGAGCTGGTGAAACAACCTTGGTTGATGTTTTCATTTGGACCTTAAGAAAATTTACTAAACCCTCAACATTAATTCATTCATGTTGACAAGAATCTAGATGAATCCAAGAATCTACAAAATAAAAAATCCCAACCCTAATCTACAAAATAAAAAATCCAAGAATGTACACAATAGTGTTAAAAAATAATATAGATACAAAGTAATACCCATGTTAAACATAAAATGTGGATATCAAGTCACTTCAGATCTAGAATTAGAATGAGAAGAGGAAGAAGAACTCAATGAGTCATTGTTTGTAAAGAAAGGGCTGATATAATGTCTGATAATCTCATTTGGGGAGAGCCTAGGACCTAGAGGGCTAGTTTTGTATGATATTGGATGGTTGTGATAATTTTCACAACTCTCTAAAATTTGTGGATGTAGGGAAGAGTATCATGATGTATTTTTTGATACTTGAGATGGTAACAGGGTGAGAAACCGAAATATGCCGTGCACAAAGCTTTGATGGAAATTGGTTTGCTAGCTATGGATTTGGAGTGTTAAAGTAAATCTCATATCATAATGGTCAATTAGTTGTTAGAAATTGGCATTAATAAATTTATTTTATGATTTTATTCCCTATTTCACTTTATTGTGTTTCTTGGTTCATTCTACAGTCATAAAGTGGATTGACTTGACTCAATTGGAACCCTTTATAAGAAAGCTTTTGCTTCTTCATTCATGCATTACAATACAAATATCTCTTCCAAGTTAATCTTAGTTTATGTATGTGCTTGATTTCTTTGTATATGTTATCAAAGCTTAGCTAGAGCCACATAGTCTATGAGAGTATGAAGACATAGGTATTTTTGATGGAAAATAGAAATCGAGGCATTGCTAGTGTAGCACATCGAAGAGCCAAAAGGGTTTTACTGAAACTAGGAATTGTTTCTTTTTTTAATTTTGAAGCAAAGTCAGTTTTTTTTATGGAACCATATAGATTGAGGTTCCAATAAAAAAGGAAATGAATCAGATGGATTTAGTGATATGAAAGTACAATAACTCTACAACCTGTCTTAGCCACTGTACAATGATTTCAATCAGCTGCTGTACAACCTATGAAGTTGTATGATTTTGTATGGAGTAGACAAAAAATAAAATCTGTATGATTATGTAGTCGTATGATTATATGGAACAATACAGATGTTACATGGTGATTTTTATTTAAAAATTGAATTGAATGGAACTAAAATTATAGCTGTGAAGCCAAAATTGGAATGTACAAACCAGTAGTGAGATAAAATTCTGAATGTATATCAATGAATTTTTTTATTGATTGACACATTAGATGGTTTGGGAGCAGATTGGATTTGTTCTTACTTGAATGGTTGCCCAAAATTACATATTTTTAAGTTATATCTATAGTTTTCTTTTAGCAGATCCAAGGAGAAACTAGTTGTTTTGGTGCTGTTTGAGAGTAGATTTGTGGTTTATTAGGTCTTTTTTCAGTACATCTATGGTATATTGCGTTGTTTTTTAGCAGACGTGTCAAACTATGATTTTTATTGGGCTATTATCATAGGATTTATCATAAATATGTGTTTTTCAGTGATATGTGGGTGCTATAGGTGTTTAGAGCTAGGATCCATATGTTTTTACTTTAGGATTGCAGACTGAGGTAGGGAAGAAATATATTTTCAATATTGTAATTTGTTTTAATATATATTTATGCATTTTTAACTAGTCTCTATGGCCTCTTTATCCAACATCATGTTGGAAGGAAGCCAAAGGTTTTTTTGGTAAGAACTACAATACGTGGAAGCAATTTTATGCAATGAATTTCCTAAAATAATTGCTCATTCCCATAAATATTGACATGTCATGGATATTCTTTGATGATGGCCGATTGATAATGCCTGAAATATTTGTCATATTAATTTTGTGTCCATCTTGGTTCATATGGAATTCACGATACCATGATTTTTGTCTGTTTGAATGTACACCTTTGCGTATTCAGAAGTAGCTTCCCTTTGTTTAATGTTGAGAATACTTTCTCCAAGTGGTTCTCCTGGGTTTTACTAAAACTAGTATCACAAATGACTGAATGAGTCAACAGGTACTTGTTCATCATCCTCATGAATTTTGTAGGGGCATTAGTAAGACCAAAATGCATCATCAACCATTCAAACAATCCTTGGTGTTCTTAAAAGTTGTTTTCCACATAGCTTCTGGTTTGATATGGATCTAGTGGTACCATACTTCACATCAAACTTGTTAAAATGTTTGGCTCTTTGAGCTTGACTTATGAGGTCATCAGTGAACAAAAATGGATATCGGTTCTCAATGGTGGTTCTATTCAAAAGCTAATTATCCACACATTCTTTGTGTTCCATCTTTCTTTGAAACCAAAACAATGGTTGGTCGACAAGGTGATGAGCTAGGTTGAATGTGGCCCTTACCCACCAAATCTTGAATTTACCACTTGATTGCTTTATTTTCCAAGGACTAAGTTTTGTGTACTCCTTTGTTTGTTAGAGCAATCTCTTGTTGTAGTTTGACAAAGTGCTTAACTATGCAGTTTGGAGCATCCATGTGCATCCTAGAAAAACTTGGAATATCATTCCAGTAATTTGTCAAGTTACTTCTTTTGTCTTAGAATCCTTGATTGGGATGCGCTACTCTCTCCTCTAGTTACATGACTAGAAAAACAAATTTCCTTGAAGCATTGTTCAATCTTTGTGCTTGAACCATTGAAGTGATTGCTAAAGGTGCTGGATTATTTTTCTGATGTCGTGTGTAAGATTGGCCATTGTTGACCCACTCAATTATATCACAAAGTGCTTGGACTAGCCACTAATTAGATGTGATCTATTGCTGGTTGCAAACTAGATATTGGTAAGCATGTGGTCTAGGAGTGAAGAGTTGCACATGTGTTTTGGGAATGAATTTTCTATGGGTATGTAATTCCCTTTTATCAAACCTCTTCATTGAATAGAAATTGTTTGGAAATAGGTTGATGGTTTCACATGGAATTTCAGCAAGATGAGGACCATCTCCTAGAACAACCTTACAAAACCATGTAAAGACTACTCCAAGAGAACAAATTCTTGGGAAATAGAATATATAAACTATGCAGTAAAGTTTAAGTTCTACTTTTGCAACACTCTCTATAGGAACATATATTAAATAGAATATAGTGGAAACTGACTGTCACTATCATCTGTTGAAAGGTTTGATGTTTTATTGATATTGAATTATGCCTCCTAAAATTTAACCTGCAAGTCTGGGAAGATATCATTTTTGTTTATGATTTCCTATGTATCTTCCTTTTGGTCGAGTAGTCAGTGACCTTTCATAGCATAGCACTGATTATTTGGGTTAATGTTTTGTTTGCGCTTCTATAGTATAAGATCTTGCAATTTTGTTAGTGCTTTCTAAGCTCTCTAGATGGTATGATGATATTGATTTAAATGGAGGGGTGATTAAATTAACATCATAGCACTGATTATTTGGGTTACTATTTTGTTTGTGCATCTATAACATAATATCTTGCAATTTTCTCGATGTTTTCTAAGATCTCTAGGTGGTGTGATGATATTGATTTAATTTTATGGTTTGATCCCTTCAAATTAAATTTGCTAAATAGATGTCTTAAACGTGTTGTTAATATGAATGGAGCACTTTGAGCTATGAATTTATCAATAGCATCATGGGTATTGATCAAATCTATGGGAAATACTCGAATCTATGGGAACAGTTATGCTGCTGGACTTTTTGATGTATTTGCAGACCTGAATGGTCTTAAATTGCGTAGTGCTTAGTTGGCTGCTAAGGATACAGTATCATGTTTTTTTCTTCATACTTTTGTTTCAAGGGTGGTTCTTTTCTATTTGTATGACCTTTTGATACCATTTATATCACTTTCGTTGTTGAAAATTGAAATCACTCATATTTGCTGATTTCTATCTAAAGAGATATATACTCTTTTAAAGTACTTTTCTACTTTTTCTTCTTCTTTTAATTAGTACAACTCTTTGTTCATTATTAGTGTGTTTTTTCTTGTTCCTTGTTCCTTTTTTATTTGAAGTGGTGGTCTATTTTACACTTTTCTTGTGTAAATCTGTGCGTGAAAAAATGTTGGTGGTTAATTTGAAAGCCTTATTCTACCAGCAAAGATATGGTAAAAGATTGATCATAATTTAAATTAACATTATGGTTTTCCCTGATTTTGTTTTCAAACCATGTGTGTGCAATTATGGGTGTTTATTTTGCTGAAAAAATAAATTACTATCTTGGACAAAATTGGGAGAAGTTTGCTACAGATGACTACTTTGGCAAGCATGGAGTTTTTGTGTCAAATTTGTGGCCTACTCCTCTCCTAATCATTTCAACAATAATCTTGGTATGTTTTATGAAATGAATGGGTAGAACAAGTCTGAAGAAATGCTAAATCAAGTGCTCTTTTTCCAAGCATCCATATTTGAAGGTCAGGACAAAGATTGAATCATTTTGTTGTTTTGCAGAATAACACACTAATTAAATTATCTTAGCTCATTGTAAAGTGGAAAAGGGTAGAACTCAGACACCGAACATGCGAAAAAAATGAATGATTGTTGAAGAATTCATGCAGAGTAACCTTGGGGAAAGACCTAACGTCATTCTTTGGAGGTTATTTTTGGATTCTTCATTCTGCTAGAGGTTTGTCTTTGATATGAGAATTTAACCATAACGTGTCATTTCTCTGTTTCTGGCTGTTAAATAATGAGCTCTTGAAAGCTATGTTTTACTTATAGCATCATCTTCTTTGGAAGGTTTGTATATAGATTAGTACTGTATGCACGTTCTTGTGCATGTTGGGATGTGTAAGACTAGAACCTTTCTGTAAAAAAATGATGTTTTCATATGAAAAATTAAATCTAATAATGTATTTTTTTGTTTTGATCGAGTTGACTTTGAATTTAAGAGGGAAAATTTTCTAATTTTCCGGCATTAGAAGAGTGGGTCTATAATTTTTGTTGACATACATCTTGCGAAGTAGTTGTCCAAAAAATTTAGTGTAGTAAGGACGATTTTATCAATTTTGTTTGGTATAATACTGCAATGGAAACATATTGAGAAGGATGGACATCAGTTTGCTAGTATGACTTTATATAAGTCATACAGTTACTAAGCAAAGGGTTTCAAGATAGTGGGTTGACAGCTTGTTTTTTACTAAAGTTTGATTAAAAATAAAGGTTGTTGTTTTAACAACTATATTATGATCTTCAGGTCATTAGAAGTACTCATATTTGGAATTGAATTCTTGTATATATATTATCAGCTGAAATGCTTAAATTTGGATTTCCTTTGAGTGATGCACCAGGGAAGCATACAAGGGGAGGATTAAGGTTGAGTTTAATGACTGTCACAATGCTTTATCTATCATATTGTGTGACATGCATTATTATTAAGGATGACAAGTAGCATCCCGCTCTTCCAATGATGTGTATTTTTCTTGAAACTACTCACTTTGTGCTGCTAGGAAAGTATATGAATACAATATCTTGCAAAAAAAATGAAAATACACTCAATGGAACCCAAGATAATCACTTTCTGCAATGTGTAGAATTCACAACTGAACAAAAATTTGTTATGACATATGAGAAGAAAGAAAAATTGATGAATACCCAAGTTGGAGGGTTAGGCCTTCTGATATAAGGTATAGCTTATTGTTGTTTGTTAGAATACCAAAAAACATTTACAACCCACCCTCGCTGAAAAAATTTACCTGTGGAAACCTCTGAAAACATTTTTTTTTAACTATACAATGCCTCGTCGCATTTCTGACAACTTGTGGCCATGTCTGATGAGGTTTCCAAAGATTCGGCAAGATCAATGATTAGACCACTGATGAGAACTCGTCACAAAATTAACCACATCCCGTCTATTTTCTGACGACCTATGCCTACGTCCAACAAGGTTTCAATAGCTCCGACAAGCGATACCATCAGAAAACCGATGAGAAAGCATAAAAAATTCTACAAACCATTCCTCTAATTCTATGGCATAATCCTAAAATTTTACAGAAAAAACTGTCTGACATTCGACAAGGAGAAGTCATATTTTCGACGAGGAGAAGTCAGAGTTTCGACGAGCAGATGCCGGACATTGGATGACTTAGTAGTGAAATATTTTGGCTTAGTACGTTGAAAAATTGATGGGTATTGGATTGTCGTTGAATATCTGACGTTATGCCACTAATGACAAAAAAAATTGAGGTTGTCGAATAACCAACAAGGTATTGTCAAATTTAAGATATGGTAGCCTTCAGATTTTGGGTTGAATTTTTTTTTTTGGTTTATAGATTGATTAATAGGGGCAAGGTGACAATCCTTTAGAAGGAGGATGGACATGTGTCATTGTTTCATTCCTCTCCTTAGGACCTTCCACATGTCGTCATATTTTCCTTATGTCTAAAGACCACCCAACCTGCGGTACTAGTTTGGTATGGTTGTTGGAAATAATGAAGTAACCTTTTTTTGAATGAAAATTAGTAAGAAAAATGAATGAAATTTTGTCTACAATCGGTTGAGATAATCTCATTTGGGTATTGGTTGGAAATATCTTGTCTCAGCCTTAAAAATTTACAAGAGTGATATTATTGGTACCTTGTCAACATCAATTAAGGCACAAAAAAGGGAAAACATTTCACAAACAAGATTTGAACATGAGTGAGGTGGATAAACAACTTCTCATTTTAATTACATAAGCTAATATTAAATTAACATGATTATAAAGGATGTTATTTTATATTGTCCAAAATTGATATCATAGAACTAGATGTTTGCTACCATGGAAACTATTAATATGAAAATTGAAAATGTGAGATACTCTCATCATGTTCTCTAAATCTTAATAAAAAAATAAAAACAAAAATTATCATAAAAGTGTTTAATCTAATATAAACCATTTTACTGATTAAATATTAAGTAATTAAAATACCCAATTTTCTTTATAAATGACCTAAATATGTTTCATTTTAAGACTTTCTAGAATCACAACACCATAATCTTATCTCAAAGAATTTAAGTAATTGTAATATGGAATGGAGATCTAACTCTATGGGATACCCCTATATCACATTAAGCCTTGTTACCATGATTAATCTTAAAATATTTTTGTAATTTTGCAAATTGTATTGTTACAGAATGAAAGTTTTGACTTCAATACTCAATATTACAAATTCTATGTCAAAAAATTATAAAAATATATGCATTATAATTTTATTTAAAATATTAAATATATTTTTTATATCTTTTTTAATTGACATGATTTTTATAAACATAACAATTGCTTTTATATATTTTTGTTTTGGCCAATGGACACCATTTTTATAGAGAGATTCTACAATTTCTTCTTACACGCCAAAAAAAAACAATTTAACAATTTGTATTTAAACACAAATGTATAATCTAAATTTCAATAAATTAAAACAAGGTATATCATCTCTATTTCAATAAATAAAGATTCCCAAATTTTTCCATTAACTCCACTTAATAATGGAATGCACAATTAACCAGAAATATTATAAATTTGTTTCTATTTTTCTTTATATATATATTTTTTTGTAAGCTTTATATTATTTTTTTATGCTTTATGTTGTTTATTTTTTAAAATTTATATTATTTCCTTTATGCTTTTTATTGTTTCTTTTTAATATTTTAGATTTCTTTTCTCTTTTGGCTTTTCAAAAGTTGGTACCTACAATATTGCTTTAAGGTTTTATATTGCTTTTCTAGTTGTTTCCTTTATTTTGCTTTTCCTTTTAAGATTTTATGGGTTGGTGAATTTCTCAGGATTTGTGTGACCAGCATGGGGCATTGCTCAGTCACCAATTATTTTTATCCTTGATACCTTGTCTTTAAGCATGTTTCCAGTTAATGGAATTATGTTACATGATTTATGGATTCCTCTGGTTTTGGCAGGTTTGGGTACGGTGGCATTTGGAATTTGGATAGCTTGGTCCATGTTGCAGTTTTCATGTCGTTCTAGTTTCTTGGTCGCATTTCCATGTTGTAGTTTTCGTGTCATTCTAGTTTCTTGATTGGGGTTGGTTGCCTAATCATCTGAATTTGAGGAGGATTTTTGGAGGCTTCTGCAAACTGTGGGTATTATTCTCCTCTTGCATGTTCTTTGCAAATGTATGGTTAATTTCTCACTTTTAACACTCGCTGTAACAAACTTAAATAATAACAACAATATATATATATATATATATATCAATATGAATTATTAATATTAATACATGCCTTATAATGTTTCTGCATCATCTTATGTGGTGTCATAGCTGACAAAACATGTCGATATGAACTACTAAGAGTTGAGCACAAATTCCGATATGTGGATGAATCAATCCATCCCAAATTGATTTGTTGTGTACTGTTGGCATTCCATACTGATCTATCATTACGAGATTTGATCACATTGGTACCACTATCTTTCAACATTTCCCACTTTTTAGAATATATGTTTTTATGGTTGGGGTGTCCATATGGAATTTTCACAATGTCATTGTCTTTTACGAGTGTCATTTTTTTAGCATTGATCTGAGTAGAAAGTTGTGTTTTCATCTCTTGAGTTTTAAGGCTTCGTTCTGTATCTTTTCCAACTTGTTTTCTAACTGCATGTTATCATTTTGAAACTTCTTAATCACTTCTACATGTGATTTTCTGTCATCTTCAGACTTCTTAAGTTGTTCCTTAAGATCTTCATTATGCCTTTTGATACAACAATTTTCTTCCTGTTTGTCTAGAATTTTTCCTTCAATGTCTTCCGTAGATTGTTCTGTCTTCCGACTACTTTTCAACTTCTTAATTTTTGTGACTAGTGTCTTGTTATGATTACCTAATCTGAAAATTTCTTCGAAATGGCTTGATAAAATCTTGTTGAATTTTGTCAGTTCTAACTTATGTGTCTTCTTACTGTCGTCATACTGTTGCTAGAGTTTTTCTTTTTGTTGTTTATGATGATGTAACTCTGCTCCTTGATTTTCCAACCTCATCCGGACTTGCGCCAATTAAACATCTTTTTCCATGATGAGTTTGTTTAGATGCTTTATTTCTTCTTCTAATTCATTATCGCATCCATATGGTGATTTGTTGTCATTTTTCAACTTTTTGATCTGGTCTTATAGGTTTTGATTATGATTTTTTAAACATGATATTTCTTTATCCTTATCAGATAACATTTTCTTGTTATCTCTTATGGTTCATTCTAGCCATCGATTCTGATTCCATAAGTGGTGATTCTCATGATCTTTCCACTCTTTCAACCACTTTTTCGTCTCAACCTCATCTTGTATACTTTTATTGATCACCTTGTATTGTTCTAACTCGTCCACTATTGTTTGTAGATGTGCCTTCATTTCCGAATATGTAGTAGCCATTGTTTGTGACTATGTTTCTACTTCACTTTTGTCTTCATTTCTTCTAGAAGGATAGATACAAAAGCTTTAATAATTCTCAATATGTCTCTTTTGGGAAAAAAATTCTTTGACTATTTCTTGTTAGGTCAAATAACCTTTCTTTTTTCCGCAAATAATTATTTTTTTAATAAAATAATAATAAAAATTATTATTATTATTTTTAAACTGAAGTTATATAAAATAATATATAACCTTCCAAATTCTAGTCCTTGACTTTTATTTTTTTCCAATACTTTTGTAAAATACAAGTAGATTGGGTGGTTGGGAGGAATAAGTGTTACCTTCCCCCACCTAGGTTCAAATCCCACTTGCTTCTTTGTAGTTATTATTATGTACTTTTTATATTCAAACTCAACCCACTTATTAAGAAACCATGTGTGCTTTCACTTTTACCCCTTTTTTGTTTTACTTTTTTTAGGGGGGTTACTTTTACCTTTTATTTTTTAAGGACAAGGTCCTATTTTTAGGGAAGCACTAGAAGCTTGAATAGTAACTCCGATACCACTTGAAGCGAATAATTATTCGCTCATACAAATAATATTACCAAAAGACTTGGAATATTAAATAAGCCATAATAATATATAAATTGATGATAGATTACAAAGTGAGTGTTGTATATATATAAATTGGAAAGGCACTTTGGATACCATCCATGAAAGGATGTGTCATTTTAGAATAGTTGACTAATAAATATTTATTAATTATTAATTATGAATATCAATATGTATTAATATTAATAATTCATATATATATATATTGTTGTTGTTATTATTTAAGTTTGTTACACTCGCTATCTTCCCATTTCTATGGTTAATAGAGGAGATGAGAAGGAGATGGGATTTTTTTTAAGCATTTATTGGCTTAGATTCTGAAACAAACTGCCTACATTTAAAAATTATCAATGCTTTGAAACAACAAGGCTCTGGTTTCTTGCATCACTTGGGACCTATTGGCATGCATATCTATTGCTAATTCTAGGAAGTTTGCAAAGGAGATGAGGAGATGTCGCTTGCTGTTGTATGGTCATCTGAGGCCATAACCAATTGACCATTGTTTTTAGGGTAGATTCACCAGTCAAAATATCTTCCATGCACAAACCATAGGAATCGTTCAAATACCTACCCTCACTAGATTCTCCAGATCTTTCCTTTTTTCAGCAGTATCAATGTTCTTATGCAGTAGGCTTGAAATGTCTTCCACATAATCCCATAAGCAAGAGTCCTGAGTTAGCAACTTGGGCTCATTTGTGTTGGTAGGGAACAGTTGCAGCTGTGGTTTCTTAGTGTTCTCAACATTTACCAACCACTTTTGAAGAGTTTTATAGTGACAAGGCCTTCTGTTTTTGATGTAGGGTCCGTAGTTCTCTTTTTTTCCCAATCTGTAAAAGTTACCAATATCTAGTGGCTCAACGAGTAGCCTGTAGTGGCTCAACAAGTAGCCCATTTTTATCAACTCTTCACTGCATTGGAAATCTCGTCCCACCAGCCTACAAGCTCCACCCTTGTTTCTTAAGCATTAAAATGTAAATGTAAATTCATGTTTTCTAGAGAACTAGTGATGGCAGGAGGCAATCATTTCTGGCAGGCATTTCTGCTTCTGAAATTTCTGTCATTTTCACAACTTTTCCTCTCTTTCCATGGCCATAGAAATTTTGATTGGTCGTCTTTTCATTTTCATTTCATTTACAGTTTCTTGCTTTCTAGGTTAATATAGATGACTTGTAATGTACTATTTTTGTATTATACATATATTTTATTCTGCAAAGAGAAACAAACTCTCACATACTATGGTCATTCTGTCTACCTACCTAGCATGGCCCCAACAACATACATAGACAAATTTATATCAAATTTATATCAGTTGTTTATTCTGGGATGTTTCTATTATGTATTTGAGTCATGTTGTCATGCCCTGATGTTCCAATCAGGAGGATTAATAATGTAAACAAGTCTTGTCAAGTCATTGTGTAAGTCCCCATAGTTTTGGGGCACTTGAGTTATTATACACTCATTAAGGTGTAGTCTCGAGTAAGTAATTGTTAAGTTAGGCCGACATGATTGAGTGCACTTCAAGTGAACGGAAGAATATAAATAGAGAGCGAGACTCTCTATTTATCACACACATCATTCACTCTCACTCAAGTGTGGCGCATTAGTGAGGAAGGAAATACTGGGACTAGATAGAAGAAGAAGACTACTGCTTTGAGGTCTTACTATTTTGGTGCTGATTCTATCTCTGAGGAAGTTGGGGGGTTTTCTCCTTTATGGTTTTCCTGAGGAAAACTCTTTGTCTCTCTTGTCTCTTTTGATGTGATTTTGCTTGATTGTTGTACTTGTTATTCTCTCAGTAAAGATCCTAATATAATGCTAGATTAATGTTGAAAAACTAACATGGTATCAGAGATAACCTGAGAAGAAGACACTGTGCAGCTGCGAGAAATAGGGATTCATAGTTTGTGGACCTTCCTCCATAGATTTTTAGGAAATTAAGGTGGAACAACTCTCCTCCTTAGGGCGCATCTTTCTGTCAAAACATAATCCAATTCTGAGGTTTTTCAGTTTTGGGCCTGTCACTAGGGTCGAAAATTAGGGCTTTTTATAAAAGAGGAATTTTTCAGTGAGTCCAATCCTAGAATGATATCTTCCCCAAAATCGAAGTTAGGGACAAATTTCAAGGCATTTGGGTGGACAGAACTTCGAAAAATCAAAACCCTAGTTTGCTCCTGAACCAGCTCTGCAGGATTTCAGCTCAAGTTTCATATCCAACATCTTGAACCTGGTAAGATCTAAAATATTTTGTATTTCCATTTGAGGTTCTCATTTAAAGATGTCTCATCATACCAAGCTTGATGAAAAGCTTGAGGGATCTGATAACTTCCAAGCCTTGAATTCTAGGATCTCCCTGGTCCTGGAAGAGAATGAATTAGACTCCTACATTCATGAGGAGGTTCCAGTTCCAGAGGGAGATGAGGTAAAAGCCTTACATAAAAAGAATATGGTTATGGCAAAGAGAATTCTTGCTGATTCTATTAAGGATCATCTTATCCCATAGGTTTCCTCTCTCAAGACACCTAAAGCTATGTTTGATGCCCTAACCAAATTGTTTGAAGGAAAGAACATCAATCGGAAGATGACCCTGAGGAACCAACTGAAGAATATGAAGATTCAGAATGTAGAAACTATCTAGTGTTATTTCACAAGGGTTTCTCAGATCAAGGAACAATTAGAAGCTGTCGATGAAGAAGTGGAAAATGTAGAGATTGTGATGACTACCTTGAATGGACTTCCTAGGTCATGGGATTCTTTCATCCAAGGAATCTGTGCTAGAAAGAAGCTAGTCAAATTCAACAGACTATGGGAAGAATTCTCTCAAGAAGAAGCACGGATAGCAGCTCAAGAAGAGAAGATGGGAAGTGAAGACCAAGCTCTTACAGTTCACTCCAAGAAGGGAAGAAGAAAACCTCATTACTCCAAAGGTAAGGATCCTCATCATAAAGATAAAATTAGAAGAGATCTATCTAAAATAAGATGTTATACATGTGATGAAAGAGGACACTTTGCAAAAGACTTCCCTAAGAACAAGGGCCACTCTCATAAGAAGAAAGGGAACAAAAGAAGACATCATGCTCATGTTGCAGAGGATGATGAACCATCCAAGAAGAAATTCATATATGAAAGTGAAGATTCTTCAAGCGAGGATGAATATGTTTTGATATCAGCTCTCACAGGTAACATTACTCATGGTAGTGATGATTGGCTTATAGATAGTGGGGCTTCCAAACATATGACGGGATTCAAGGAATCCTTTGTAAGACTGTTAGAACATGAATCACCTCACAAAGTGAAACTAGGACATGACTACCAATATCCAATAAAAGGTAGTGGGGAATCTTCATACAAGCTAGACTCTGGTAAGTCTCTAACAATGAAAGAAGTATTGTTTGTTCCAGGACTAAAGAAGAACCTTCTATCCATTTCAGCATTGGATGCAAAAGGAATGAGGGTTGCATTCATAGATGGTCAAGTCATCATGTGGCCAAAAGGAAAGACAATCGATGATGTGGTAGTGATTGGAGAACAAGAAGGAGGCTTGTACAAATTGAAGGGACATCCAAAACAAGCCTTGATCCATGACATGATAGAGACAAATGAACTTTGGAATAGAAGGCTTGCACATGTGCATTACAGAGCACTACCTATTGCAAGCAAAGTTGTTGAAGGTCTTCCAGAATTCCAAGCAAAACATGATGGTGTGTGCAAAGGATGTGCGAAAGGAAAGAATACAAAGAAGACATTTACCAGCAGTGAAAGCAAAGCCAAAAGCATTCTAGAAATCATCCACTCCGATGTGTGCGATCCTATGTTATCAAACTCACTTAGCGGGTATGCATACTATGTTTCTTTTATTGATGATTTTTCTAGAAAGACATGGATTTACTTTATGAAAAACAAAGATGAAGTATTCAGCAAATTCAAGGAATTCAAAGCTTTGATTGAAAACCATACTGAAAAGAAGATCAAGACCATTTGATCAGATAATGGTGGAGAATTCACTTCGAATGAATTCAAAGAGCTATGCAAAGAATCGGGGATTAAGAGGGAGTTGTCTACTCCTTATAATCCACAAGAGAATGGGATTGCAGAGCGGAAGAATAGAACCATCATGGAAGCTGCAAGAGCTATGCTTCATGATCAAGATCTACCTATGCATATTTGGGTTGAAGCTACTAGAACAACCATGTATGTACATAAATGGTACTCCACATAGAGTACTCGAAAACAAGAATCTTGAAGAAGTATTCTTCGGCAAGAAACCAGAAGTCAGCCATCTCAGAATATTCGGTTGTCCCGTGTACATACATATTCCAAAAGAAAAGAGAAAAAAATTAGATCCTTCAGGAAAGAAACGTATATTTGTGGGATACTCTGAAAGCTCGAAGGCTTATAGAATCTACTTCCCAGGATACAAGAATATTGAAGTCAGCAGGGATGTAACATTTGATGAAGACATAGCTTACAACAAATCCAGAAAAAGGCCTGCTGAAGAACTTGAAGAAGCAGAAGCAGAAGCACCCAGAATTCGTGATACAATCATGAATGAAGAAGCTCAAGAAGAAGATCGAGAGTTCGAGGAACCACAAAGACCTATAGATCCATCTCTGGAGAAGAATCCTCATAAGAGAAAACCTTCTTGGGTACGTGAACTTATCCAAGGTGCAGAAATATATGGAGCTCCAGAAGAGAATCATAGAGAAAGAAAGAGAACAAGATCAAATTCCAGGTATGTAGCTTTACTATGTGATTTCATTGATAAAGAACCTTCCAGTTATGAAGAAGTGGTAGAACATAAAGAATGGAAGGATGCTATGATCAAAGAATATCAATCGATCATGAAGAATAATGTTTGGTATGTTGTCCCAAGACCAAAAGGGAAGTCAGTTGTCACTTCCAAATGAATCTACAAGATCAAGCATGCTGCAGATGGTAGCATTGAAAAGTATAAGGCAAGATTTGTAGCTCGAGGATTCTCTCAGAAAGAGGGAGTAGACTATGAAGAAACCTTTGCACCTGTAGCCAGATACACTTCCATCAGATCAGCACTTGCTCTGGTTGCAGTGATGAAATGGAAGATACACCGAATGGATGTCAAGATTTCCTTCTTGAATGGTGTAGTGGAAGAGGAAGTGTATGTAGAACAGCCTCTCGGTTTTGAGACACTGTGAACACCTTGAGCCAGTACTTGATAGATCCAAGAAATGTTCACTTGACTGCTGCAAAGCATATTCTGAGGTACCTAAAGGGTACAGTTGATTATGGGCTCAAGTACGATGCGAATCAAAAGATTAACCTAGAGGGTTATGTTGATTCAGATTGGGCAGGTAGTGCCATTGACAGGAAGAGTACTTCAGGATGTTGCTTCAATATGGGATCAGGTGTGATCTCTTGGTTTAGTAGGAAGCAATCCTGTGTGGCACTGAGTATAGCTGAAGCAGAGTATGTCGCAGCTTGTTCAGCTAGTTGTGAGGTAGTATGGCTGTGGAAGCTATTGTCTGATATATTTGATCTCCAGTTGGATGCTACTTGTATACATTGTGACAACCAGAGTTGCATGAATTTGTCAGAGAATCTAGTGTTCCATGACAAGTCGAAGCATATCGAGATCAAGTATCACTATATCAGGGATATGGTGCAGAGAGGAGCAGTGAAGCTCCAGTATGTTGCGACGGAGGAACAAATAGCCAATGTATTGATGAAGCCATTGGCTAGGCTGAAGTTTGAGTACTTCAGAGAGAGACTTGGTGTTCTCCAGATCAAGGTTTCCTCCAAGAGAAAGTGATGAGACCCATAGCCATTCTGTCATGGTGAGAGGATTGGTTCCTTCCATGTTAGATATGAGTGCTGAGATCCATAGCCATTTTGACAAGTAGGTCAGATATAAGGGCTGAGCCATTCTGTCATGGTGGTAGGGTTGCTCCCTTCCATGTTAGATATAAGTGTTGGCCATTCTATCAAGTAGGATAGATGTAAGAGCAATTTCCATTCTAGGAATGGAGGCACCTAGTCAGTTACCAGGAACACTCAGTGTAAGAACTGAGTAGCCATTCTGATGTGATATAGGGATGTGTTCCCACTTGATCAGATGTAAGGGCTGAACCATTCTATTCATGGCTAAAGGATTAAGTTCCTTCCATGTCAGATGTGAGTGTTGGCCATTCCGACAAGCAGGTTGGATGTAAGGGCAATTTCCATTCTCTAGGAGAATGGAGGCACCTGGTCAGTTACCAGGTAGCTCATTCAAGGAGGACTGGGGGGGCATTTTGATATGATTGTTGGGATTTGTTCCCCTCATGATCAGATATGAGTGCATGCCCTTCCATAATTGTGATTAGGATGTGTTCCCGCTTGGATGGATGTAAGTGCTGTGCCATTTCACAAATGATCGTAGGTGTGTCCTATCATGCTGGTGACTATAAGTGCAGTGCAATTTCACAGATGGTAGTAGGTGTGTCCTACCATGCTGGTGATTGTAAATGTAGAGCCTTTTCACAGATGGTAGTAGGTGTCTCATACCATGCTGGTGATTGTAAGTGCTGAGCCTTTTCACAGATGGTAGTAGGTGTGTCCTACCATGCTAGTGGATGTGAGCGCTGTGCCTTTCCACAGATGATAGTAGGTGTGTCCTATCATGCTGGTGGTTGTAAGTGCTGAGCCATTTCACAGATGATAGTAGGTGTGTCCTATCATGCTGGTGGTTGTAAGTGCTGAGCCATTTCACAGGTGATAGTAGGTGTGTCCTATCATGCTGGTGAATGTGAGTGCTGGGCCTTTCTGATATGATTATAGGATTAGTTCCTACATGATCAGATGTGAGTGTTGGGCGTGCCTTTCTAATGAGTAGGTCAGATGTAAGTGCTGGACGAAGACCTACATGATAGGTAGGCCTACAACCAGCATGAAAAAGGGATGGCTCTGTAGAACTTCCTGTGACGAGAAGAATCTTGAGATAGCACTAGAGATGATCTAGATCAAGTGATGATCCAGATCCATTGATGACAACCAGTGATGATCCAGATCCAGCAGTGATGATCCAGATCAAGTGATGATCCAGATCTAGTCTAGTGATGATGATCCAGATCGAGAGATGATCCAGATCCAGTGATGATGTTCCATGATCGAGAGATGATCCAGATCCAATGATGACTTGAAGACGAAGATGACTTGAAGATGAAGATGACTTGAATATGAAGATGACTAGAAGACTCAAGATGCAGATGATGAGATGATCCCGTTTATACAGAGAAGAAGACCAGTGCTGAAAATTGTGTCGAAAGAATACCTTCCTAGTTAAGAGGGAGTGTTGATGTATATGTAACTTTAGAATGTATTCTTCTATGTATTGTAACCCGATGTTTATTCCGGGATGTTTCTATTATGTATTTGAGTCATGTTGTCATGCCCCGATGTTTCGATCGGGAGGATTAATAATGTAAACAAGTCTTGTCAAGTCATTGTGTAAGTCCCCACAGTTTCGATGCACTTGAGTTATTATACAATCATTAAGGTGTAGGCTCGAGTAAGTAATTGTTAAGTTAGGCCGACATGATTGAGTGCACTTCAAGTGAATAGAAGAATATAAATAGAGAGTGAGACTCTCTATTTATCACACACATCATTCACTCTCACTCAAGTGTGGCGCATTAGTGAGGAAGGAAATACTGGGACTAGACAGAAGAAGAAGACTACTACTTTGAGGTCTTACTATTTTGGTGCTGATTCTATCTCTGAGGAATTTGTGGGGTTTTCTCCTTTATGGTTTCCCCAAGGAAAACTCTTTGTGTCTCTTGTCTCTTTTGATGTGCTTGTTCTTGATTGATGTACTTGTTATTCTCTCAGTAAAGATCCTAATATAATGCTAGCTTAATGTTGAAAAACTAATAGGGAGAGGGGCGAGGGAGGAGGGATGAGGTGGAGGAGGGATAGATAGGATGAGGAGGAGGTAGAGGAAGGAGGAAAGGAGTGGGGCTGCAAGGAGGAGGGGGGGAGGAATATGAGGAGGGCAGTGGTGGAGGAGTATAAGAGAGGGGGTGGAAGGAGAGGAGTAAAGGAGTAGGGGAGGGAGGAGGGAGAGATGGTGGGGGAGAGAGAGGAGGATAAGGAAGGAGAAAGAGAGGGAGGATAAGGGAGGTGGTGGAAGAGGGGGAGAGGAGGAGCAGGAAGAGGGAGGGTCAATGCGAGAGGTAGGATAAGGGAGGGAGTAGGAGGAGTGAGGGAGGGTGTGGGAGAGAGGAGGACGTAGAGGGAAGGTGGCTAAGAGAGGGATGAGGGATGAGGTGGAGGAAGGAGAGATATGGAGGAGGAAAGGAGGGGGTTGCATGGAGAAGGAGAGGGAGGAGGGGTAGGTAGAAGGGGAGGATAAAGGAGGGAGGACAAGGAGATGGGAGGGGGTGGAGGAGGAGGGAGGAGGTGTAGCAGGGAGAGAGGAATATGAGGATGGGAGTGGTTGGAGGAGGAGGTAGGAGGTGTAGGATGGAGAGGAGAGGAGGATGAGGTAGAGGGAGAGTGGAGGAGAAATAAAGGGTGGAGGAGAGAGGGAGGATGGGTATGGAGAGGAGGATGAGTATGGAGAGGAGGAGGAAAGAGAAGGGAGGGGGTTAAGGAGGGAGAGACAAAGAGGAGGGTTGAGGTGGGGTGTAGGAGGAGAATGAGGGAGGATGTGTAAAATGATGATATATTTTATCTGGTGAAGCTAATTTCTTAAAATCAAGAGGTTGTTTTAGCAATTGCACTTATGAAGTTGTTTACATGAAAAAACTTGAACCACACTTTAGTGTTACCTTTTAGAAATGATTCAAATGAGATTACGACATACAAAACATGTTTGTTGTAATACCATATATGTTTCATTTGGTCAAACTATCTCCATTAAAAATAAGAGGTTGTTTTTATTTGGTCAAACTATACCAGTGTCATATTAGGAAG
Source organism: Pseudotsuga menziesii (assembly GCA_001517045.1). Taxonomy (NCBI): domain Eukaryota; kingdom Viridiplantae; phylum Streptophyta; class Pinopsida; order Pinales; family Pinaceae; genus Pseudotsuga; species Pseudotsuga menziesii. The sequence continues at coordinate 422,469 of LPNX010704927.1, read as the reverse complement.
TTATTTTAATTTTTTTGTTTATAACATGGATATATAAGTCCTAATCAATTAAAATATTCCACTTCTTAACCAATTTCCATTGATATCACCTATGTTATTGATGGGTGTCCGTTACTTATTTACAATGATTTTCCACAGTGCTTGTACTATGGGAACATATCCATTACTTAACCAATGACTATTGGTATGAAATTTTGGTATATGAAATAAACTTTCTTCTTGGTATGGAATTATATTTTAAAATAAACTTTGACTCAACCAATATTCTATTCATTCGTAAATACATGGAATATCATAGGACAATATGTTTTCAATTCTTTGATTAACCAATGTTATGTTCATTTCTAAACATGACATCAAATTCTATGTTTCAACCTAGTATTTTGTTTATTCTTACTTTACCAAATTTAATTTCAAAAAGTCATAAATTAGTTTTGAAAGTCCATATTCTTAGCATCTTGAAATTAGTTCAAGTACCCATTCGTTCAAATATTTTACATTGACAATTAAAGATCTAAAACTCACAATCCCACAAAATGTAGACTAATAACAAAATAATTAGATATAAATCAACTAAAGTTGAATCCATAATTTCAAAAGTTCCAAGAGATATTAAGCTCACTATAGTGATCACCTTAACCCCAGTTTGACTGAGATTCTTTAATATATTAAGATTCTTTCATATTCTCTTCACTATTTTTTTATATTGTTGTTGAACACAAATAAATACATTGATTACATTGCTTTCTCTTTGCTTGGGGTAATTTTTACAAAACAAATCCCCCAAGTGGAAAGTTTTCGTCGATGGTTTGAATAGGAAAAGGAGGTACATGAGCTGGTGAAGAAACCTTAGTTGATTTTTTCATTGAAGCCTTAAGAAGATTTACTAAACCCTCAAAATTTATTCATTCATCTTCAGTTATTTTTCTTTTCCATCTCTTCTTCAATATTTTTTGTTTCTTCTTCTAGCACCTCATTTGACTTTTCCTTTTCTTATTGCATTTTTTTAATTTTTTCTTTATCACTTTTCTTTGAATCATCCTCTTGTGCCTTCCTCATAGGTTTATTTTTTCCATTTTAACTTGAAGTATTTTTCTGTACTATATTCTCCTCTGCTCAAATTACATGACACTTCTTCTAGAGTTTTTTCAGGATTTCGATAGACCTCTTATTCTGCATTGCTATCAACAGTATAAGAAAAAAATAATAATAATTAGAAATGTATATATACTACTACCTCAGGATCTTGTATCTTAAATAGTTTGTTTCCAAAACAAATATTTTTTAGAGATGGAACTTCCTTCTCCATTTCTCTTGAAAAATCTATCACATAGCTACCATCAATTATAGGCAAAGGGGGCCACATGGATTTCTTATTATTCTACATAATGGATCCCACTCTATTTACATAATCTTGATATGCAATCTCCAATAACACTATAATGTCAATAACATAGAGTTGGAAGATGTTTGGAGGTTTGTAATACTTCAAAAAATCATAAAAATTTAAAAATTTATCATGTAACATAAAATGTTTGTAGTCATTACTGCCTAGGAACAATTAACTGCTAACGATTACTTTAAATGGTATTAAACTAGAACTAAATATTTTGTTAACCTCTAGTTATGCATACTTAATAGTTTTTTTTCACAATTCAATGTTAAGGATTTGATTTAGCAGCTTATGATTTGGAATAACAGGAAATGAAACATATGTTTAATTACTGGTACTAAATCTGTTTTACTGTCTTATGAAAGTAGGAAAGAACTTTAGTTGAGATTGAGGCTTACTTAGCTTATAGCTAATGTAGTGAAGTGATGCTACTTTTATAGGTATCGTATAGGTAAGAAGTTTGTTACCAATTTCCAGATCGTTATTATTATCTCAACTAGCATAAAATAGAATGCTAGTAAATTTATTTATTTTACAGCTTTGAGCAGCAAAGGAGGTATTGTTGATCTGTATATTTATGTTCTACAAAGTTTCTGGTCAACATAAGTATTAATAAACTGATCTGAAGTCTAGATACTTTTCCATTTCGCTATAATTATACCTATTCCTT
>LPNX010704927.1:394208-416930 GCA_001517045.1 Pseudotsuga menziesii | reverse complement strand
TCATTTGGTCAAATTATACCAGTGTCATTTGAGGAAGTTATTTGAATTTGTTTGTTTATAACATGGATATATAAGTCCTAATCAATTAAAATTTGCCACTGCTTAACCAATTTCCATTGATATCACCTATGTTATTGATGGGTTGCCATCATTTATTTACAATAATTTTTCAGATATCCATTAGTTAACCAATGACTATTGGTATGAAATTTTGGTATATGAAATACATTTTCTTCTTGGTATGTAATATATATTTAAAATCAACTTTGACTCAACCAATATTCTATTCATTCCTAAATACATGGCATATCATTGGACAATATGTTTCCATTTCTTTGATTAACCAATGCTATGTTCATTTCTAAACATGACATAGAATTGTATGTTTCAAACTAGTATTTTTTTATTCTTACTTAACTAAAGTTAATTTCAAAAGGTCATAAATTAGTTTTGAAATACCATATTCTCATCATATTGAAATAAATTAGAGTACCCATTCGTTCAAATATTTTACAACCACAATTAAACATATAAAACTCTGACAATCCCAAAAAATGTAGACTAATAACAAAACAATTACATATGAATCAACTAGTATTTTATTCATTCGTAAATACATGGCATATCATTGGACAATATGTTTCCATTTCTTTGATTAACCAATGCTATGTTCATTTCTAAAAACGACATAGAATTGTATGTTTCAAACTAGTATTTTTTTTATTCTTACTTAACTAAAGTTAATTTCAAAAGGTCATAAATTAGTTTTGAAATACCATATTCTCATCATATTGAAATAAATTAGAGTACCCATTCATTCAAATATTTTACAACCACAATTAAACATCTAAAACTCTGACAATCCCAGAAAATGTAGACTAATAACAAAATAATTACATATGAATCAACTAAAGTTTTATCCATAATTTAAAAAGTTCCAGGAGATATTAAGCTCACCTTAGTGATCACCTTCACCCCAGTTTGATTGAGATTCTTTAATAAATTAAGCTTCTTTCATATTTTCTTCATTGTTTTCTTTATATTTTTGTTGAATGCAAATAAATACATTGATTACATTGCTTTCTCTTTGCTTGGGGTAATTTTACAAAACAAATCCCCCCGGTGGGAGGTTTCCATCAATGGTTTGAATAGGAAAAGGAGGTACATGAGCTGGCGAAACAACCTTTATTGATTTTTTCATTGAGACCTTAAGAAGATTTGCTAAACCCTCAACATTTATTTATTCATCTTCAATTCTTTTTCTTTTCATTCCCTCAAATTGTTACAATACACATGCAATGTTGGTTCTACTAGTTTTGTTGACTTCCACTGCAACTTCACACCAGGGAATGAATTTGCAACACACATAATATTGAATATATGAGAGGAAATATACAATTAATATGTAGGAAATTAGACTGTGTTATGTATTGTAATGATGGATTTCTCCAAACTATATGATAAAATGGCTCCCCAATTGAAAACGTGGCCAATTGTGACTATTGTGTGCATTGTTAAGACCCAAGATTCACGTAGAGTGGATACATCATTTTCTCCATATAACCGGAAATAAACATGGATAATATCTAATATGAAGTGTGAAGGAAATAAGTATGATACAACAATTTTATTTGGATTTGAATATTTTTCTCTTCACAAATATTTTTTTAAAACATTCAGTCACATCTAGTGGCCATGCCTCAAAATTTTCCTCTGTCATACCAATGCTCACACCTGGGGAATTAAAGTAATGTTATATGTGAGAAGAAAGGAAGGAAGAGATTTTTTTGGATCCTCTCTAATTCATGACAATATTTTTCTCAATGTCCACTCTCAGAAGTATCCAGTAAATTACATCAGTGCAAGGAAACACATCCGACCTTATTGTAACTTGACAGCGCTATGCTCTCCTCACATTATTGTATACACTTGAATAATCATTTTTTTCTTTTCGAATAAGGGGATACTTATAATTATTGAATAGACAATATATATCTAAGCACTTGTAAATTGGTGTCACTTTGGTGGTGATATGAGTGTGTCTATACCACATAGCTACCTTGTTGCTTTCTTCTTCATTGCTAGAGGTTGAGCATTATTTCTATGAGCCATGTGAATGATTTGAGGTGATTGTAGTTATTATTAGGTAGGGATTTTATTGAGTCATTTGGTGTCCCAAGTACAATTAATGATTGACACAATAGATTTATGATAGCATGAATAATTAAATATAGTGTTACCAAAACCATAAATACCAATATGATAATAACTAGGAGGACTGAGAAATGGCTTTCGTTACAGTGGATGAGGTTCAAATGGATGATTTTCCATTTATTAGGAACATATCCATTTATCCTTTCATATTTTGTAGTTGTAGGTAACAACGCCAAGCTTCTCAACTATCACATAAGGGCCAAGCCATAATCATTGAAACTTTGTATTCCATCCTTTCTCTTCATGAGGCTAATACCATTTCTAAACCAAATCATTAGTTCTGAAATATTTATTTCTAGTTGATTTATTAACATATTTCTTCTTGATGTTTTTTTTATGTACTATGAATTTGCTTCTCGCCTTGTATATTTCCTCTTCCAATTTCAACAAAGAGTTTATCCTACTTTAGACAATATGACCCTCATGTCCTCTAGATGCCTGGTATAACTAAAGGGAAGGGAAAAACACAGTGGGAGAAATAATGACTTCTTTTTTGCAGGTAAGGAAGTAATTCGAAGTTCCTGATGATTATTTTGGGGTAGCCATATCAATAAAGATAATGTTAGGGAGAGCATTGTGTTATTTTTGTTGGCGATCAACTACTATTCTTTTTAGGATCCATATAATTTTTTTTTGTGGATTCACCTACCTTGTTTTCCCTAAGAAGATTAGTTTGATGCATAATTCACATTAATTCCTTTATCTAGAGAAAAATCGGTTTACTTTTTGAAGAAAAGTATGCTGAGTAATTGAATACAAGAGACAATGGAACCCATAACTTTGTAATTACATGCTCCTCTAGAAATTGAACAATGTATTTTTTAAGTTTGGTTAAGGACACAACTTCAGTCCATATTCTAATGTAATATGTAGAGGTTAATGTTAGAATATTTATACCCTTAGGAGTTAGTTAATATCAACTTGTTAGAGTGGATATTTAGGAAAAGTGTGTTTCTTTAGTATGGAATTAAGCATTGTAATCCAATGGTCATGATATGTTCTAAACATAGAGTGATCTGACGATTCATCCTCTTGATGATATTAATGGCCATTGATACATGGCTTATCACCTGATTGATTCATGATATATATTGATCCAATTTATTCCTCTGTCTCCAGTTCTTTTATTATTCCAAGTAAAGGGGCATGTGTGGTTGTTTGGGGCACTACACATGACCCACGAAACATAGAGGAAACTATATGAACTTATGACATAGAGTTTAATCCCAAACCATGTAATAGTAGTAAAAAAACAACCTTGGTGTTATTCATCCCAAAATGGCCACCATATCCCACTCACACCCCAAAAAAATCCTTATATAAGGCCTATTTTGAATCCTTGTGTGTGATTCACACTTGTATACATCAATGGGATTTCTAGGGAATATGACATCTATGAATGTTTAGAGGCATCCCTTGGGTTTCTTCTTGAGTTTTTCCTTCTAAAAACGTAGAGAACATTTACAGGTTATCAAGGGTTAATTAGTGGTTAGCATGGATTATGTAGGGTAATTAGTAGTCAAGTAGGGGTCATTTAAGTGCTATTAGTGGTTAAATGGGGTAATTACAGATCAATTATGAGGTTAATTAGGGGTCAATTATAGGGTTATCATTGGTAAATTGAAGTAATATTTGAGAGTATGGATATTTATAACATACTTGAAAAATAGATATAGGGGAATTCCTTCTACTATTCCCCCCCCAAAACAAGCGTCATGAGAATTGAACTTCTGGTAATGGTATTTAAAACACCATCTCTAAAAGTAGCATTCTTTTGACTTCTAGGAGAGATTTTTATAAAACACCTTGAAACATATATTTAAGGCTGGTATTTCTAAAACACCCTCTAAACATCACAAGAATTTAAAAATTGGAGGATGAATTTTACAAACTACTGCCAAAAGTTCAATTCTCAAGACTTTAGAGGTTTTTTTCTTAAATTTCCTTGTAAAATATCTTTACGGGGTCTTTAACAAGCCCACTCCAAAGGTCATGAGAATCAAACTTTTGGGGGTGGTTTGAAAAAACCTACCCCCAAAAGCCTAATTCTCATGAATTTTGAGGGGGTTTTTCTAAAAATACCTTCAGAAACAACTTTAGGGGGGTCTTTCTAAACCCCAGCCTAAAATTCTTGTGGACTGGACTTTTTGGGGCAATTTTTGAAAAATCACCCCCAAAATTCTGGTTCTCGTGACTTCTTTTTTGGGGAGGGGATGGGGTGGGTTATAAAAACCTCCTTCAAACACACCTTTATTGGGGGAGGTATTTCTAACCCCCCTCCCCCCACCCCCCCTAAAAATACTAGGAATTGGACTTTTTGGGACTGTGGTTGAAAAACTACCACCAAAATTCTAATTATTGTGATTTTTTTTGGGGGGGGGAGTGGGGGGGACGGGGGGTGTTCTAAAAAATTCCTTCAAAAACACCTTTTGGTGGGGTATTTCTAACCCCCCCCCCCCTTAAAATTCCTAGGAGCTATACTTTTGGGGAGGTTTTAAAAAACTACCCCCAAATACCTAAAAATACTTGTTTTTAGGGTGGGAGTGGGCTTAGAAAAACTGCCCCATAAAGGGTGATTTGTTGTAGTGATTTGGTAAAACTAAACTAGTTTCATATTAATGAGTTCTTGTTTGATTTTGTTTGTTTATAGTATTGATATATGAGTCCTAATTAATTATTGATGCCGACGACTACGCCTAAAAAGGAAATGTGGTTTGAGAGTTAGGGAGAAATTTTTGAATTTGCTAGATAGTGAAAAAAATAGATGGGAGATCAAAGAAGACAAGTATATATACAACCAATGAAGAGATTGACCTAGAATATTCTTGGTCAATAAGCCCATTCCTACCCTCCTGACTATCAAAATTTTTTTTTTTAGTCGATCCCAAACCCGATTTCTTATCAAAAATAACTTACAAAATTTTTTACTGAAAAAACATTGAGATCCTAACTAATTATGCGATAAGAAAACACATGAAACCATAGTCACATTTGACATATAATTACCCTGGAAAATCCCAACTGGGAAAAATAACCAACAAAAAGTTGATTTTATTAACTATAAAATCCTAGGACCTCTTCTTAGGATAATGGCCCATTGAGGAAAACTTATAAAGACAAAATAATACCTTTCAAACTAGAGGATCATCCATTCGATCTTTATAGTTTCTAACCCTTAGGTTCCCCTTGCTAGTTTCCTCTAACCATACCCTTGCACCTGTACACTTGGTTTAAATTCCTTCTCTAACCACTCAATGAGATCTCACTCACTTTGTGTGACTATTTTGTGTCACCTCTTCTCACCTAGATTACCTTTAATAACATTATAATATGCAAATACCTAGGTTCAATTCCATGGGTTACCAAATACCATGGGCCCTTTATATCATTTACATAAATTAATTACAAAAGTACATTCACTTTAATAATCCACTTTAATAAATTTGATCTCCTATGCCTGAGATTCATTGAATGACACCTGCCACTGGTCAGACTGTCCATGTGGAAGTACCTATATGATGCTACAAAAACAATTACAAAAACCTTATAGATCATACCCATATACCCTCATGGTGCCGAAATTAGGTTCTCAAATGATTGATTTTGAAAAAACACATTGCACTAGTTTCCTCTATGTTGGTACCTAGAATTATATAGATCCATTTCATGGGTTTCATCCTATAAAAAGCATAATTGCAAGCATTCTTTCCACCAGAGTGTCGAGCTATTTCTATACTTCCATTAAAAGGTTGAGTATAGAAATGATAGATATAATGTTTCATTGGAGCTGAGAGCAAATGAGGAGGTTTATAAATTGATTAATAGGGGCAAGGTGGAAATCCTTTTAGAAGGAGGATGGACATGTGTCGTTGTTCCATCCCTCTCCTTAGGACTAGCCACATGTAGTCATATTTTCCTTATGTCTAAATACCACCCAATCTGGGGTACTAGTTTGGTATGGTTGGTAGAAATAATGAAGTAATATATTTTTGAATGAAAAGTAGTAAGAAAAAAGACTGAAATATTGTCTACAATCGGTTGAGATAACACCATTTGGGTAATGGTTGGAAATGTCTTGTCTCACCCTTAAACACTTGCAACAGTGATATTATGGGTACCTTGTCAACATTAATTAAGGCACAAAAAAGGGCAAACATTTCACAAAAAAAATTTGAGCTTGAGTGAGGTTGATAAACAACTTCTCATTATAATCACATAAGCTAAGATGCAATTAACATGATTATAAATGAGTTTATTCTATATTTTCCAAAATTAATATCATACAAATAGATGCTTTACTACCATGGAAAATATTAATATTAATATGAAAATTGAAAATATGAGATAATCTCATCAGGTTCTCTAAATCTTAATAAAAAAATAAAAACAAGAATTATAACACAATGTTTACTCTAATATAAACCATTTTACCAATTAAATATTCATTAATTAAAATACCTAATTTTATTAAGAAATGACCTAAATATGTTACATTTTAAGACTTTCTAGAATCACAACACCATAATCTTATCTGAAAGGATTTAAGTAATTCTAATATGGAATGGAGATATTACTCTATGGGATACCCCTATATTACATTAATCTTTGTTACCATGAGTAATCTTAAAATATTTTTGTAATTTTGCAAATTGTATTGTTAAAGAATGAAAGATTTGACTTCAATACTCAATATTAAAAATTCTATATCAATAAATAATAAAAATATATGCATTATAATTTTATTTAAAATATTAAATATATTTTGTATATCTTCTTTTATTAACATGACTTTTATAAACATAATAATTGCTTTCATATCTTTTTGTTTTGGCCAATGGACACCATTTTTATGGAGAAATTCTACAACGTTTACTCTTACACTTGGGAAAAAAACAATTTAACAATTTGTATTTTAACAAAAATATATAATCTAAATTTCAATAAATTAAAACAAAACATATAATTTATATTTCAATAAATAAAGATTCCCACATTTTTCCATTAACTCCACTTAGAAAAAACACATTTTGACCAAAAATATTATAAATTTGTTTCCTTCACGCTTTATGTTGTTTCCTTTTTAAGATTTATATTGTTTCCTTTATGCTTTATGTTGTTTCCTTTTTCCTTTTTTCTTTATGCTTTATGCATTTTCCTTTTTTCCTTTTTGTGGTTTCTTTTATGCTTTTATATTTCTTTTCTCTTTAATCTTTCCAAGAGTTGGTGTTTTCCATTATTGCTTTTTGCTGCTTCTATTCGATGTGGGGACTTCTTGGGTTTGGATGAATTTGGCATTCCCTTGTTGCAAATTTATGTTACTTGTGTTGTTTATTTTTCTGATTTCGATTTCACTTCCTGTCTTTGACCACGGTTGGTATTCTTTTATTGGTTGGTGAATTTCTTAGGAGTAGAGGAAGGATATGGGAGCATAGGAAGAGGGAGGATAAGGGAAATGGTGGAGGAGGGAGAGAGGAGGAGGAGGAAGGGGCAGGGTCAAGGTGAGAGGGAGGAGGAGGAGGATGAGCGAGGGAGGGTGTTGGAGAGAGGAGGAGGCAGAGCGAGGGTGGAGGAGAGAGGGAAGAGGTACGAGGTGGAGGAGGAGGAGGTTGAGTGGAGGAGAGAGGAAGGAGGAAAGGAGGGGGTTCCATGGAAGAGGAGAGGGAGAAGGGGTAGGAAGAAGGGGATGATAAGGGAAGGATGGCAAGGAGGAGAGGGGAGGGGGTGGAGGGGAGGGTGGAGGGGGATGGATAAGGGGAGGATAAGGGAGGGAGGAGGAAGAGAAGAGGAAAGGGATAGATGAATAGGATTGTGGGAGGGAAGAGGAGGATGAGGAGTAGGGGAGGGAAGAGGAGGAGGAGGTGGAGGGAGGGGGGAGGGGAGAGGGAGGGAGGAGGAGGAGGAGTGGGGGAGGGAAGAGAAGGAGGGAGAGTAGGGGAGAGAGGAGCAGGAGGAGGTGGAGAGAGGGTGGACGAGAGAGGGAGTTTTTGGGGATAGAAGAGGAGGATGGAGGGCATGGGAGAGAGGAGGAGGAGGCACTGGGAAGCTGGAGGGGAGAGGGATGAGGGATGGGGTGGAGGAGTGAGACATAAGGAGAAGGAGGATGAGGGAGGGTTAAGGAAAGAGGGAGGAGGTACAAGGGAGGAGGGATAACGTTGTGGAGGAGGAGGAATAGGCATAGTGGAGGAGAGGGGGAGGAGCGGGTGAAGGAGAGAGGGAGGAGGGGGAGGGGGAGGAGGAAAGGAGAGGGAGGAGGACAAGAGAGGGAATAGGGGGAGGGGGAGGGAGGATGAAGAGAGAGGTGGGAGGGGGATTGGGAAGGGAGGGGGCTAGGTGATTGAGGAGAGGGAGGAGGGAGAAGGGGAGAAGAAGACAAAGGGAGGGAGTAGGAGGAGAAGGGAGGGGGTGGAGGAGGGAGAGAGGAAGAGGAGTGTTGAAGGGGTATAGGAGGAGGAGGAGGGGGGAGTTGTAACATCATGATATATTTTATTTTTTGAAGCTCTTTTCAAAAAATCAAGAGGTTGTTTTAGCAATTGCACTTATGAAGTTGTTTACATGAAAAAACTTGAACCACACTTTAACTGTTACCTTTTAGAAATGATTCAAGTGAGATTATGGAATACAAGACATGTATGTTGTAATACCATATATGTTTGATTTGGTCAAACTGTCTTCATAAAAAATAGGAGGTTGTTTTCATTTGGTCAAACTATACCAGTGTCATATTAGGAAGTTGTTTGAATTTGTTTGTTTATAACATGGATATATAAGTACTAATCAATTAAAATTTTCCATCGCTTAACCAATTTATATTGATATCACCTATTTGATTGATGGGTGGCCATCATTTATTTACAATGATTTTCCACAGTTCTTATACTATGAGAACATATCCATTACTTAACCAATGACTATTGGTATGAAATTCTGGTATATGAAATAGACTTTCTTCTTGGTATGGAATTATATATTTAAAATAAACTTTGACTCAACCAATATTATATTTATTTGTAAATACATGGCATATTATAGGACAACATGTTTCCAATTATTTGATTACCCAATGTTATCTTCATTTCTAAACATGACATAGAATTGTATGTTTCAAACTAGTATTTTGTTTATTTTTACTCAACTAAAGTTAATTTCAAAAATTCATAGATTAGTATTGAAAATCCATATTCTTATCATCTAGAAATCTATTCAAGTACCCATTCATTCAAATATTTTTCAATGACAATTAAACATCTAAAACTATGACAATCCCACAAAATGTAGACTAATAAAAAAATAATTACATATAAATCAACTAAATTTTAATCCATAATTTAAAAAGTTCATCATTTCATCTTTTGAAACAAGAGATATTAAGCTCAACTTACTGATAACCTTCACCCCAGTTTGACTGACATTCTTTAAGATATTAAAATTCTTTCATATTCTCTTCACTATTTTCTTTATATTGTTGTTGAACAACAATAAATACATTGTTTACATTTCTTTCTCTTTTCTTGGGGTAATTTTTACAAAACAAATCCCCCTAGTGGAAAGTTCCCATTGATGGTTTGAATAGTAAAAGGAGGTACATGAGTTGGTAAAAAAACCTTGGTTGATGTTTCTTCTTGCGCTTTTTTTCTTTTTTCTTTATCACTTTTCGTGGAATCATCCTCTTGTTCCTTCCTCATAGGTTCATTTTTTCCATTTTAACGTGAAGGTTTTGTTTTTACTATATTCTCCTCTTCTCAACTTGCATGACACTTCTTCTATATTTTTGTTAGGATTTCGATAAACCTCTTCTTCTGCATTGCTTTTAGAATTTAGAGGCAAAGGGGGCCACATGGATTTCATATTATTTTCCAGAATGGATCCCACTCTATTTACGTAATCTTGATATGAAATCTCCAATAGCACTATTTTGTCAATAACATAGAGTGAAAATATGTTTGGAGATTCATATCCACAATATATCAGTAGATAATTGTGCTCCCTAGTATGATACCAATCACAAATGTTTTATGTCACATAAAAGGTTATTTTAGACATGGATGGAGTAGGATTGTCATGGATCTGAGTGTAAAAAGCTCAAATAAATTCATCACATATTATTTGGTAATTTATCACATATTTCCATTCCCATAAATTGTTACAATACACATGCAATGTTGGTTCTACTAGTTTTGACGACTTCCACTGCCATTTAATGTCAGGGAATGAATTTTCAATACACATAATATCGAAGAGATGAGAGGACATATACAATTAAGATGTAGCTACTTAAATTGGGCTATGTATTGTAATGATGGTATTATCCAAAGTAGATGATAAAATGGCTTTGCAATTGAAAATGTGGCAAATTGTGACTATTGTGTGCATTGTTAAGACCTAATATTCACGTAGAGTGGATACATCCTTTTCTCCATATAACCAAAAAACAACATGGAGACTATATAATATGAAGTGTGAAGGAACTAAGTATGATACAACCATTTTATTTGGATTTGAATCTTTTTCTATTCACCCATAATTTTTTTAAAAATTCCTTCACATGTACTGCCCATGCCTCAATATTTTCCTCTGTCATACCGATGCTCACGCCTAGGAACTTAAATTAATGATGTATGTGAGAAGGGAAGGAAGATATTGTTTTGGATCCTATAGAGATATTCTCTCCTTAAATTCTTGTATACACTTGAATAATCATTTTCTTCTTTTAGAATAAGGGGATAGTTATAATTATTGAATATACCATATATATCTCCCCAGTTGTAAATTTATGTCACTTTGGTGGTGCTATCACTATGTCTATACCACATAGCTACCTTCTTTCTTTCTTCTTCATAGTTAGAAGCTCTTTCCAAGATGAGTTCCCCTATGCTCCTGGTTCACTAGTAAGCCATCTTGATTTCCTACATTTCAATCAAATCATCATCTAAACTCTTTAATTTAGTTAATGCATATATCATAAACACCTTGGTCCATGAGGAAATAAAATTATTTGAATCCAATGGTGAGAGAGGTTTTGGGGGATTTCTTTGCTTGAATAGATTGGTCAGCATGGTTTCAAAAATTCTTTGAGCATTATTTGTATGAGCCATGTGAATGATTTGAGGTGATTGCAGTTATTATTAGGTAGGGATTTTATTGATTCATTTGGTGTCCTAGGCACAAGAATTGATTGAAACAACATATTTATGGTAGCATGAATAATCAACTATAGTGTTACCAAAACCATAAATCCCAATATGCTAATAAATAGGAGGACTGAGAAATGGATTTCGTTACAGTGGATGAGGTTCAAAGGGATGACTCTCCATTTATTAAGAGAATATCAATTTTTCCTTTCATATTTTGTAGTTGTAGGTACTAATTCCAAACTTCTCAACTATCACATAAGGACCAAGCCATAATTATTGAAAATTTGTATGCCTTACTTTCTCTTCATGAGGCTAATACCATTTAAGAACCAAATCATTGATTTGGAAATATTTATTTCCATTTGATTTATTAACATACTGCTTCTTGATTGTTTTTTGATGTACTATGAATTTGCTTCCCACCTTGTCTCTTTCCTCTTCCAATTTCAACTGAGTGTTTATCCTAATTTTGACAATATGACCCTCATGTCCTCTAGATGCTTTGGATAACTAAAGGGAATGGCAAAAAAACAGTGGGGGGAATAATGACTTCCTTTTTGTAGAGAAGGAGGAAATTCAAGGTTCCTGGTGATTATTTTGGGGTATCCCTATCGATTGCGATAATGATAGGGAGATCATTGTGTTATTTGTATTGGTGATAAACTAATATTGTTTCTAGGATCGAGATCAATTTTTTTGTGGATTCACCTACCTTGTTTTCCCAAAGAATATTTGTTTGATGCATAATGCATATTAATTCCTTTATGTAGAGAAAACTTGGTTTATTTTTTGAATAAACGTATGTTGAGTTATCGAATACAAGAGTCAATGGAACCCATAACTTAGTAATTACATTCTCCTCTAGAAATTGAACAACAATGTCTTTTTTAAGTTTGGTTAAGGACACAACTTCAATCCATATTCTAATGTAATATGTAGAGGTTAATGCTAGGATATTTAGACACTTAGGAGTTAGTTAAGATCAACTTGTTAGAATGTATATTTAGGAAATAGTGTGTTTCTTTAGGATGCAATTGTGCATCGTAATCCAATGGTTATGATATGTTCTAAAGATAGAGTGATCTGACAATTCATCCTCTCTGTGATCTTAATGGCCATTGACATATAGGTTATCACTAGATTGATCCATGATATATATTTAAATAGATTAATGATTTATTCTAAGAAACTCATTGTAACATTTTTTTCTTTTGCATAGTAATATTGCGTCAACTAGCTATTTGGATGGGATCGTGGACTGTTTCCATTTCTTAGGGTTTCAACCACGTAAACAAATTGGTGTATTGATCTGTAATACATATTTTTGAATCACTTTTCAAGGTGTTTGAGTTTGTGGAAATATCTTGTATTTGTAAAACATGGTATCAGAGCTATTATGAAGTTCTTCCATTGGTGATCGAAATCTTGAACTGGTGTTTCCATATGCATGAAAGGATTTCTGGTTTTTTATTTTTCTATGTATTTTATGAAATATGTGTTCCATTGCATCTAGAGAAATTATTTCAGTTAGAAACATGTTTTTATTTTTTTGAAAAAGGTTTCTATTTTCAAAAGATACTACCATTTTACAATATCCAAATCTATACTAGTTACGATTACGCATTAAAAAATAATATAACATTCTTTAATACTTTAGCATGTTTTTTTATTTTATTTCTGGTTTGTTACCTTTTCAATTTGTGTATTCTCTTTGCCACTCAATCTATGCAAACTTAGAAAGTTAGAACCAGAGTGGAAAGGTTTATTTTTACTGAATATGATATTTGGCATGCGCTTTTTGTGAACTTGTTAAACCAAAAGTAGTGGGGAAGATTACATTTTCTCGGTACACTAACAAATGGCTAACCCCAAATCAGATAAATTTCCATTTCAAAATTTTATTTTTTGTTTTTGTGTGGTTGTGTATTATCTTGCAAGATAAAAGGTAGGGTTTTGGTGTAAGAACACACTCCAAGGCTGGAGAGTAAAAATAAAAATAAGGGAAAATAACACTTCCTTCCATCCAACTTTTACATATCTTTTGTATTATCTCACTTGGTTGAAAGTTTCTTTATTAAATAATAGATCTTCGGTTCAAGTCTTTTTTTTGTAGTTACTAAATAATAGGTCTTGGGTTCAAGTCTTATTTTTTTGCAGTTGTTTGTGACTTCTGCCACCATGAAATCTGTTCTCACTATACATGAATCTAATCGTAGGTCATTCACTGAACATGATGCTTGTTCATTTGTTCTTGAAAGCAGAATTGCATTCAAACACCACAAAATTCATATTTGAAAACAGCACAATAGGCATTGTTCAATCTACTATTCTAACACAGTAGAATAGATGTTGACCTAATACAAAAAAATATCTATATCCTAGTACTTTGTTTCATATCTGAAGGGAAACAAAAATAACTTAAACTAGAATATGAATTTCATTGATATAATTCTTACCCTTGTGGAGTTCATCAGTTAACGACAGAGCAGGTTACCTAAGCTTTCGATCAATTTTGATCACTCTTAACCTTTCATCTATTTTGATCCTCCGAGAGTGATCCCTTGATAAAGTATGAATGTTTTTTATTAGGAATAATGTGTGTCCTTTAGCCAACATGTGTCATCGTGTGTAGAGATTTCCTTGATCGAATTGGAGCTCCAAATGCTCTTGAAAACCTTGGAGGACTTGCTGATAGATCCATAAAACCAACTAAAGAGATGTGATGCTACCAAATAGAACCATGCAGTCATGACATGAATATTTATTAACACCAAGTAAGCTATTAATTTAAAAAAATTGGTATCCTAGCCATTAAGCTCAATGTTGACCTTATACAATTGTCTCTTGTTTTCTTAGTTCATCACACTATTCACCCTACATATTTTCATTTACCCAAAAACAATTTTACTTAAAAAATAGAGTTTATATGACTAGTATGAAACCTAGAGAATTAAGAATGACTTTGGGAAATATATTATTTATTGTCTATTGTTTAGGCTAGCCCAAAATTTACTAGTGAAGCATGCAGATGTAGTTTTGATAATAGAGAATGTGGTCTGTTTTTCGCTACATATCTAAAGAAAATGTTGAAAATACAATGCGCACATTCTCATTACTCAACCATGATGAGTGAGTGAGAAAACTAACCTTTCTATATGTTTTAGCTCAGCTTTTAACTAATTTATATCCATTTAATAAAATAATGATTAAAACAATAACTACAATGCAAGGTACAGAGGCCCACTTTTCACTCCTTGAGGAATAAATAAATAAATTTATTTAACTTCCTTAAAAAACACCCAAAAAGTGGTTTGATCCATTTTATATTTTAAATTATATCATAATTGAACTAAATTGGTTCTTATGTTTATTGTTTATAAAGGAGTTCAATTCATTTTTAATCGATTGAAGAGGGTTTTCTCTATTCATTTTTTCTCTGAGGCCATTTTTTAGGTATTCTTAAACAAATGGATAAGACTTATCTTGCATGAATTTGGAGATGATCAATGTGTAGTTATGTGACATGGATCACTCTTGGAGGATTTCAACTGTCTACTTGAACCCAAGGAGATTCAACATCTAAAACAATGAAGTCAAATATAGTTCTCTTCCTTATTCCATTTTTATTTATAGCACAAGGGTTTCTAGCACAAGGGTTTATAGATCATTAAAGGAATTATTGTTTAATTAACCTTAGTTAGTTGGATATTTTACTTCATTTAATATGTTAGTAAAACATGATATAAACCCTGATTGAATTACTCCAATAACCTACAAGTTAATATCTTAAAGTCCTAATTAATTTGGTGGCTTTCCTCTCATTGTCATCCTCTTTTGTTTGCATAAAATTTTCGAAAACCTCTAAAGCCTGTTTTTATTGGGAATTAGAGGAAATTTCAATTTAAAATGGACCTTCCAAAAATAATAAAAATTCCATGTCATCATGTATTATCCAATTAAAATGCTTTAAAATTAAAAAAGGGAGCACCTCTTAAACAAACTTTAATATAAATTTGGGGACATGTATCATAAAAAAAACTACTTTTTTTGTTCATATTTTTGACATATCTCCCTGTGTTTTTACTCAAATTTATATAAGGAGAGCTCGTTCGATGTGGAATTAAATTCCACATCCAACGAGTACCCACTCATCATACTTTTGATGGGCCCCACTACCCAAAAAAAAAAAACTACCTAGAAAAATGCAATGATTACATCATCATCATGTTTTTTTTAGGTATTTCTTAATTATTGGGTATCGGGGCCCCTCAAAAATATGCCGAGTGGGTACTCGTTTGATTTGGAATTTAATTATGTATCCAATGAGCTCTGCCGATCAAAATTTGAGTAAAAAAACATGGAGATATGTCGAAAATATGAACAAAAAAGTAGTTTTTTCTTTTCTTCCTCCAAAATTAATAAATATTATTTTAACTATTACTTTATTAATTTTCTTTAGGAGGCCCATTCTGAGTTGAAATTTCCTCTAATGAACCAACTTTTCCTCTCTAAAAATGTACTATTTCCCTCTTTGAGTTAATTTTCAGTGTTAGATCTCTGTTTCCCCTCTTAAATCTAATATTTACCTCGTCAGATCAGTCAAGCATGCTTGCGCTGTGTTCATCCTCTCAGAGTTTTTTTTGGATTCTGTACTAATTTTTCCTTATTGGCCACCTTACTATCTTAAGTGTCCCCCTATCCATTCATAGAGCAATTGTTTCTTTTTGTAGCGGTAGAGTATTCAAAATATCGGGCCCTATATTAATCCATCAAATCAATTTCATTTAGCGAGATGAAAAACTTCAACTCATATAGGGTTTCATGGAGATATTTAGTTCCAAATTTGGTAATCGGGATCTCTTAATTCAAGTCATTATTTCTCGAGGAATCTTAAGATCTATCACTGGATGAGTGCCAAGATCATTGAAAAACATCTTTATAACAAAATGAGTACAAGGAATCATTGGCTTCACTCACTTTCCTCAATATTACAGTATCATGAAGTCTACATTTCTTGGATTGGTGCTTGTTGTTTGCATTTGGCATTGTGTTTCTTAACTTATATTACTAAATGGTGGAAGAGAATACAAGATCACAACAATGAGCATGAAAAATATCTTGGATTAGTTTTCCTTTCATTGAAAACAATAATATTTTGAGTTGAAAGGTGTATCTCGATATTGAAATCATTCTTTGAACTTGTATTTGTAACCTACTTTAAATGAGTGATTAGCTTCTTGAATAATTATTAACAATTTCTTGTACAGTGTTTGTGGAAGCACATATTTGGAAAAATGACCCCAAATAAGGGAACCATGTATAAAATAAAGAAGCCAAAAAACTTTCCACACATGAATCTAATAAAGATTCCAATCACACGTATCCCAACATTAGTATTCCATTTGATTAGAAATTTTACAATGTTTTCGAAACATATCAGCGAGCACATCCATCACTAGAATTTCCTTTTGACACACTTTTGAAGGAAACAATTGATTCCATCCATATGAACTACAAGGTACAACTGACTCAGCCACGCATAATTGAAACTTGGCCATAGGTTGTTCTCCCCTATTCAGATGTGGTGTAGTGGTTCATTAAAAGGGAGAACACCAAGGAAATGAACATATACTTGGATAATTGGACAAGGATTGAGTAATATGCCCTGTGCACTCTCAAGACCATTTACAAGATTCCATCCCCTGAGATAATGTTGGACACATAATTTTTGTAGGGATTTTCCTACAAGCATGACCTAGTGAAGTAATAAAGACATGGAGGGAAGAGGGAACATTTCAAAAACACCCATGATTTTTTTATTCAACCTCTCACTATCCAACCTCTAACTTGCAAGAGCCTATGAGGAATGTGGTCATACTGGGAATCATTTTATATGGAAGAAATGACTATTCTTATCTACACGAGATTTGGTTTCCCTTGGCACATTAAGTGTTGAACAAGGGGTGATGCATTTAACTAGGAAGAATGAAATATTGTCAATCAATTTGAACGTGTATGCCAAAAAATGTTCGGAGAACCCAAATTAAAAATCCCTTGAATCTCACATGGAGGAATTTTTATTGGATGCGGTATGTGCTATAAGTTCCTCACATATATGGGTGATATCTAGAATCCTTATCTTCCACCTCTTTCAATTAACTATAATGAGTTGTGAAGATAAAGTATTCAGAGCATTATGAATATATCCATGTGGTTTTCTTAGCTCCTCTTTGTGAGATTGTCTTTGACAAACTTTTCCTAATATTATTTGAGAAATCTGTGGATGTGCTAAAACTAATCAAAGAATAGTAACCAATACATGTTTGAAATTAGATATTATCTATGCGAAAAATTCATCTCCTCATATCTTGCCTAAGAACATTATGCATATATTAGTTCTAATGGAGGTAGCTTATAAGATGGCCAAATTTGGAGATAATTACAAATTAAAAGAGCAAATCACTATTACGATTTATACTATAATTTTTTTTTAAATATTGGTAGAAGCCAACAAAATTGATTTCCACAAATTAAATTCTAGTACTTTTCGACTCTACAATCTATTGAAAAGGGATTTTGACCATTTCAAGCAAGAAGTCCTAAATTGGCCATGCTTCCACCAATGTTATCTAGAAGAATAATTTTAAAAGAGAGCCCTTGATTTTCATTCTACCTAAATATGAAAACATGAGGCCATAGATAGAGAGCCAATAAAAATTCGCTAAGATCTGTCCTAGGAGTACTAGGGACATCTGATCTGAGATAGTTATCTACAAGGGTAGTGGAGGTACAAGGTACATCAGACAAAAGACTTGTAATTCATAGAAGGCAACAAGATGGAAGAGTATGGAAGGAAATATGAAAAAAATGAATTACTAAAGCTATCAGCATAGTAACAATAAAAATGATACATCTGCGTGATCTACCCACTAGACATAGTATCCAAAAACTAAAGAAGAGCCTAGACCAAAAAAATAATGGATAGGGGGTTACAATAAGACTTCACCAACGTCTAGGGAGGCTGAGCATACAAACATTGGTGTCACTAGTAGAATGTATCCATCATAGATTTATGTTCATAGATATATGGATGTAATCAATAATATTTTGATAATATTGCAATTAACTTAAATTAAAAAAATATTAATTAGCATTTAAGAAAATTGAAATGCGGTCAATGCAAACGTAATGTAATAATAATTTCATGATATAATACATGGACAATACATAATTTTTTGGTTTTAACTATAATTAAAAATATAAAGTCAAAATTTGAGTTAATAAAAATAAAGTTATTAAATAATGATATTAATTAATTAATGTTATTTATTACTAAATATTACTAAACTAAAATATTTAAGTAATGTTATTAAATTTATATAGTACTAATTTTATTAAATTCAAATTTAATATGATTAATTATAAAATATAAAATCATAATTCGTATTAATTTTGAACTTATTGAAGTTGAAATTAATTTAAATTTAATTTTAATTATAAGTTTAAATTTTATTTACATAATTTAATTTAATTTAAATTTAATTTAAAGAATATTTAAATTATATACTTACATATATTAAATTAAAAAAAAACTAATAATATTGGAAAAATAACATTATAAATAAATAATATAACATAATACCCATTTCATATTATTTTTATTAAAATATATTTTTGATATAATTTGGAACTTGAAAGCAGTGACAAAACTTTGTGATATAAAATTATCAGGGAAGGAATTTATTGTTAATCCCTTAGACCTACTCAAAGTAGCATTAATCACAATATTTAAGGATAAGATGTTGAGGGGTGTTGATTTCCCGATGTACCAAAACCTCCCTTTTTCATTGGAATCAAAATTGTAATTGGGTGGCTAGGCACATTTCTTTCCAGCTACTCAATTATCACTTGCGAGCAATCCATGACTATGCTAACATTCATAGTTGTTTGTGACTTCCTCCACCATGAAATCTGTTCTCACCATACATGAATGTAATCGCATGTCATTCACTGAACACGATGCTTGCTCTTTTGGACCTGGAAGCTAAATTGCATTCAAACGCAACAAATTTCATATTCGAACATGGTACAATAGGTGTTGTTCAACCTAATATTTGAACACAATAGAATAGATGTTGACCTAATACAAAAAAAATCGATATCCTAGTACTTTGTTTCATAGTGAAAGAGAAAGAAAAATAACTTAAACTCAAATATGAATTTCATTGATCTAATTCTTACCCTTGTGGAGTTTATTAGTTAACGACAAAGCAGTGAATTGTATTTGTGGGCTACCAATTGAAGCTGAAGATGACGGTGTTTTTTCCCAATTGAAGTAGAAGGTGAAGCTGATAGTGTTTCGGTGCTCCTCTCTCTTGTAAATGTCATTGTACCCACAAATATTATTGAGATATTTACCATACAGATCCATATTGAAAGTATTAATGTTTTTTATTAGGTGTAATAGATGAAAGATTAAGAGTGATCAAAAGACTAGATAACCTGTAGTGTGATCCCAAAACAAGTCTCCTCTTTGAGATTTTGTGCATTGATTGAACATAGAATAAATGCTTTCACTTGTCAAACAATTTTTTTAGGTGGAAGAGGAAGCTCAACTTTCTTACTTTACACTTGAAGAGTTCATGTTTTCATAATAGCATCAATGCAACAACCTACAGGAGACGTACTCTTCATGCTGTGATATACATTGCCTAAGCTTTCATGTGTGAAACACACACAAAGAGAGTCAACTGAAGCACCTATGAATGAGCCAGAGGAAACCTCACATAACACGCCACTACATAATAGAGTGTTGATAGAGCAACATCAAGTATAAGTTATCCATGTACATATCTTTTGCACATATTTTAAAAAATATAACAAGAAGATGTTATGTTATTATATAATAAATATTTGATAACCAATTCCAAAATATTCCAAATAAAAGAGTGCAAAATACAATAATTTTCCACAAAAGTAGATTCATGGAATTGCTTGATAAGAACATAGATATGCTTCTCAACACAAAATAGATAAATTGATTACCCAGAAAGACTTATTAGCATGTGATTTTCACAAAATAGAGAATTTGATTACTCTCATATACTTTTTAGCATGAGATTGTAATAAAATAGATCACTAGATGATAATATTTTAATAAAACAATATTGACGGTAGAGTATGATTTTGACTTTAGATAAATATCCCGCTGCATCAACGCTATTCATCAGTACAAGGAAGACTTGTGAGGCATATATGATTTTTTTATAGCAATTCCTTTGGAAAGCATGTTAGTGTGTGGCTACAAATGTCGAAAAAGAAAAACATATTGCTCAATAATAAACTGAACAAGATAATGATGTCTGCAAATGATTCCAATGGAGTTAAGTCCCTAGAATGACACATTTATTATTGATTTTTATGCTAACACATTGGAAGTTACTTCTTGAAGAACATATTTATGAGATAATTAGAACATAATTTAGTTTCAAAGAAGGGAATTGTTTTCAATAGTATCTCCACATATTGTACCCCATGATCTTCATTTTCAACACTACATGCATTATTATGGAAGATTTTGGCTGATCAGGTATCGATCTATCATTTAATTATTCCAACATAAAAAATATAATATGATATCGTTGATAATGAAAAAAATATACAAAAGGGAAATTAATAGGTGATATTCATTGGTAGTGCATAGTCATTCTCCATGATGATTCAACTCCCATTCTCAATCCCAACACATATTTTAAAACACATAAAAAATATCTGCTAAATAGAATCAAAATGATTACCTTCCATGGCCGATGCATATGTGGCTACATTAAAATATTTAAAACCGACCCATCCACCATGGAAAGGTTCATTCTAAGGTGATTTTAAGACTGAATTTCTTTACTGTGAGCACAATATTCATTAAGTTTCCATATCCAAAGAAACTGATTTTATGGATCTTGGATCCCACACCCTTCATTAAATTGACCAGTATATGTGTCTCAGTTGAAATATGTGTTTAGGAATTCACGCAATCATGCAATAGTGAGACGATAATGGTTTCGGGGATTGTGACAGAGAGACAACTTTTCCATCATTTCCACATGGTTCCTTCTTTGTTGATTGCAAACAAGTGGCACAATGTATGGGAAAGAGTAACATTGAACCAAAAAATTTCCAGCAAATCATGAGGATAGGCATTTGCAAATTATAAAAACATGTCTGAAAATTAAATTGGTGGAGGGGACGATGAAACAGGTACATTAATTTTCAAAATGCACCTCCATAGAAAAAACAACTATAAGCGTAAATAATAATAATAACTATTATTAGTGTTTTTATAAACTATATAAGTAGTTTAGTATATAGTTCTTTTTATAAACTTTATATATATTAAAATAAATATTACAAAAGTAATTATTACTAAATATTAATAATAATATTTTTTTTTAATTTTATTTGAAAAAATGATGGATCTTTTTTTAGGGTTGAATGGGAAGGTTGTGTGAATGTTTAAGAAAAAAACAAAGAGTGCGTGTGTGAAAAGAAGCGATCACATGGTGGGTGACTATGAAGGTATGTTTGTAGAGAGAGGTTGAGGGAGTGCATGGGAAGCACACAAGGAGAGTGCAACAATGGGGAGTGGTGGGAGAAAGAGACTATGTGGGGGAATGCACATTGGATGGTGGAGGAAAGTTCGTGTAGGAGGTCGAGAGGATATTAGGAGTGATGTGGGTGGAAGGAGTGAGTGTAGCAATGGGGGATGGATCAAGTGTAGGTTGGGTGAAAGGATGGATGGAAGGAGAGATGGGATGATCCAAGGGAATGAACCAAGTGAATGTGTAGGTTGGAGAGGTGGAGGACAAGAATAATGGAAAGGGAGAAGGACTGGGAATGGAGCAGCAAGCGAGAAGGTGGGAAGGCTTGAGCAGACTAGTGTAGAAAATGATGGGTAGAGTGGAGCAAGAAGCATGTGGAGGAATGGATGCATACTTTAATGGTGTGGAGGTCGTGGGTGAATGGGTAGTGTGAAGTAAGTGAAGAGATATCCAGGAGTGTGGGATGGGGATGGAATGGAGTGTTGGAAGGTGGAATAAACTTGGGAATGCAAGAGGGAGGAACACAAGCTTAGTGAGGGTGTGGGAGCAACATGAAGGGAAAATGGTGTGCCTAAGTTGGAGTCGAAGCGTAGTAAGAGAGAATCGAGAGATGGAATTTTTGAGGATAATGAGGGGGTAGGAAATGGGATGCAATGAGTGGAGAATCAGTGTGACCGAGAGTCTGAAGCTCTAATACCACTTGTAAGGTTAAATCCTTACATGTTGGATATTAAAACTTAAAACTTAAAAATGTTAACTACTAATAAAAATTATACATTTTA
>LPNX010704927.1:371579-394030 GCA_001517045.1 Pseudotsuga menziesii | reverse complement strand
AGATACTACCTGCTACTATATCAAGTGAAAATGCAAGAAAATTTAAACATTGATTTTCAAATTGGTTTTGGTTTTGAATTAAATGATTATGATGACGTTATCATTGGACTGGTTGATGATGAAAGATGAGAAGACCCATTCAGAAGTAACTTCATTTATATTCCATTACCTTATTTTATTTAGATTACTAATAATATCTATAAATATATTAAATTCTAGAAAAAATATTTAGAAAACACAACATATACTTTTAGAAGAGTTATATCTTTTTTGCAAAATGTTCATTTCAATAATTGTGTTATTTATCTTCAACAAAAGTCCCATTTTAAAATTTTTCTAAAGGTAGGGACTTTGCTACTCACATCCCTTGTTATTAGCTACATTTCTATTACTTACATTTGTAAGGGGTTTTTTATTGTCATTAGAAATCATGGACTATTTATTGGAATTATCTATGTGTGAATGTCATAACCCTTGTTGGTCTCCTATTTTGACTATTTAGTATAATATTTTCTAGATTAAGTCTTATGGAACCAAATAGTAATCAGTTTTGTTTGTACATGATTATGTCTTTTTGGGAGATCAACATTGCTAGGATTTGGTAAGTGATTTTTAATTACTTATTCATTACTTTGCCTTGTTTTATGCATATAATTGGGCCTTTAAGTTTCATTTAATGATAGTTCAAGTAATAAGTCTTTGTTCTTTTCTATGCAGGGGTCTTTTGCTACCCGACTCAACGCTTGTCTCGGCGCTCCGAGGAAGATTTATGCTAGCTGAACCATCGATTTGGGGGATTCGATCCACAATGGAGATATTTCTCTTGGATTCACATCACCTTCCAGATGCTTATGAAGTTTACTGAGGTGTTGTTTCATGGATGTCCTTCGTTTGAGGAGCTGTTGTTTTCCATCTTTAGTAGTATGTGGATTTCAGGGGATTTGAACTCCCATATTTGGTTCAGTTATGCCAAGATAGGTGTAGGGTTGTTAGCTGGATCGATCCTTGTTTCAAGGTCGATTTTACTTTGTATTTTCAGTATAAAATGACTCTTGAAACCCTAAGTAAGGATGGATACTCAGAGAATACTGTAAAACTTTATTTCATCAATAGATTCAATGCTTATCTTCATTAAAGCTATGATTTAAGATTGTTAGGTGTTGAGGGCAGGGACCACCTTCAACACCAAACCTTTGTACTTCAGTATTGTTTGTTTTGCAGTAAGTAGAGTAATGTTTTATCCTTTGAAACTGTTTTTATGGAATGCTAATAGTTTTTGTTCATTGATGAGTTGAAGTGGAACTTATATTTGCAGAATATTAATTGAAATAATTTGCATTCAATCTAGCATGTAAGAATCGATTAAGGAGTGGCTTTGGTTTAAACTGTTTTTTTGGTTTTCAGCGTGGATTGTTTATTGATAGTTATGGCATTGATAAGTTGTGTGGTAACTTTGATTTGATGTATTGTAGAATCAATTTAATGAGGGTTGAGAATAGACTAAAATTTCACATTTCTTTTATTGGCAGTGTGACATTAAACAGTAAATAGTTCCAATACTTGTCGAGTTTATCAGACTCTAGGGTATTCTCGCATTGAAGTGTGTGGATTTAAAAAGAATTTGTAGTAGCAGAGGGTTGGAACATTTCGATTTAAAAAGTATCTAGGGTTTGTTAAACAGTCTTTGGAATGGGTGACTAAATAGGAGTTGGAATTATGCTTCTTGGTATTGAATAAAGTTTGGAAAAGAGTCATAGTCTACAACACTGTTTCCTAGGATTGAACACCAGTTTCATAGTCTATATATAGACACGAATAAGTGAATATTTCTTGAACAGCTCTAATATTCATTGGTGAGCATTTTCTGAATAATCCTAGCATTCTCTTGTGTGCATTTGTATGCACAAAATGCAAACAGGGTATATTTAGACAGTAGTAGCAAGCCAACTTTCCTTTTGATAGACTGTGTGTGGATAATTTAGAGTTAAGAGGTAACAGATTTTTATTTCAGCAATTATTTGAGAAGTGTTTGTATATATTTCAGCATCAGACTTGTAGGAACAAGGGTTGCATTCCTAGATAGGATGTTAGATCGTCAGAGTTAACTCAGCATACTTATTTACTAAGATCTTTTATTGACAGGCTGATTGTTCTGAAGGATAAATGAGAATTGTTGTAGCTTAAGATTTTATTTACTTTCCTAGCAGGTTGTTTTGTTCTAGAAATAAATCATAGTGCTGTAATTTAATATTGCTTTGAAAATTGCTGTAGTCCAATATTGTTTTGGAAGACTGTTGTAGGTTACTATAGGTAAAATTGAGTTTGACAGTAAAATAGTGGTCAGTAAATTGATTTTCTTTTCTCTAAGAATAGATCTAGTAATCCTTAGCATTTGATCTTTCAATACAGTAATAGCTTCATCTATTTCATTTTCGTTTGAAAGTATGCTAGAATTTCTTTAAGTTGCTATCAGCATGAGCATTGAAACTACCTTGCCCGCACATATAGTGTAGCAGATCGAAGCTTTACGTCCTCCAGTCGATAATTAAATTAAGGTGAATTAAATAACATTAATTTTAACCAACAACCCTAGCCTAAATTTTCCATTAATTCCATGTTAACTACCCATGTGCATGAATTTTCCCTTAACTACATCCATACTTTATGAATATCCTTATGAAATATCAACCATCAATCTTTTTTAGAATTCTAATTGGTTTACCATCTCAACAACTTCATCATTAGAAATCCATATGACTTCATCAAGTATGTCTTCATCAAAATTATATGGAACAAAACCTGCACCAATGTCTTGAATTTTGAGAGGGTATAGCCTTCTGCTCGACACTATGTTATTCTTTGTTAGCTCCATGACACTAATATTCTTGTCTAAATTTTTCCTTTAAAATATCAACCAACACCCATAATTGTTACTTCAGTTCCTGTTCTAGTGATTAATATGTCAACATCCCCTTTGTGGTTTCCACTCTATAAACACTAGCATCATGGTCAAGAAAAGGTTTCTAGAGATTTTTTTTGAACTTTTACACTAGTGCATAAGGTCACCTTCAAATGATCACCAATATTCAAGTCCAGTAATTTCTCAATCAATTTCCTTGATAATCAGTTTGCAGGATCTCCAACTCGCTTCTTCTCTAAGTTCATTCCAATATGACCATTCCTTCATCATAAATTCTCAAATTTACCATTCAACCGATATTCATAATAAACAAGTGCAGCTGTTACTCATCACTTCATCTTAAAATTGGTTCCTTTGTAAATTAGTTCCTCTGTAATTTTGTATGAATTTTGGTCATACAAAATTCATTGGAATTCCCCCCTTGGAATTTATTGTGAGTTCTTTGAAAATTTGAGGAAGGACTCTTGAGCTTAGATTATATCTTGGAGGTATGGGATTGGATATCAATGCCAAAATGAAGTTTTACAAAAATGATAAAACTAAAGATGAAAATTATGTATTTAAAATAAAGCTTGGGTTTGACATACAGAGTGGCTTTTTTATTCAACTTGTGGAGAAATAAACAAATGGTGAAGGATGATGTCCAAACCATGTATTTTTTGTTTGACATAACGTTGTTTGACTCATAAATGAAACCTAATCCAATTTAATTTTCTCCAAACATTTCAAAGAGAAAATAATTAAATAAATGATGGCAGATGCAATATCAAAAATAGTAATAAAAACCCATTTATTTTGTACTAATATCGTGATATATGAATTAGACCTTCAATTTATACTTTGGAGTTTGAGTTGGGTAAAATATCGCTACTCACTTTTTTTCTATTAAATATAAAATCATAATAACAATCTTTAAAAAATATTTTATATTTAAAATAAAATAATCTTTTCTTTAATTTAAGTGATATTAGGTATAATTTAAAAAGGAAACTATTGAAACTTTAAATGGAGAGGGGAAAAATAACTAAGAATTTGAATTTTGAAAAATAAAGACATAATGAGACTTACGAGGATAAGATTTGGTAGTGATAGGATTTGACAAACTTTGAGCAAAGATTTGAGGCTTGGAAAAAATTCAGCAAAATTGAGACAAACCTGACAAAAGGTCAACAAAATTAATGGAATTAATTTGGATTTGATTGGAAGATAACTGAATCCTAGAAAAACATTTTAGCCAATGCAAAATTAGAATGTAGGATGTCAAGATTCAATTAGTAGGTCCATTACAAGTATACAAAGTTTTGCTTCTAGAATTTCCCATGGTGAACACTTTTTGAAAATCCATTGATTTTGTTGCTTGACACTAAAAATTTTGATGAAGCAGAATATAATACAAAAATATAACTACGGCTGGGGATGGATCCCTCCCTGTGATGCTATGAGAGCCTATAGACCAAGTTCCTTTATTTTCCATATGTGCAACCTCTCTC
The DNA here is from genome assembly GCA_001517045.1 of Pseudotsuga menziesii. Lineage (NCBI taxonomy): Eukaryota > Viridiplantae > Streptophyta > Pinopsida > Pinales > Pinaceae > Pseudotsuga > Pseudotsuga menziesii. The sequence goes on along the minus strand of LPNX010704927.1, from coordinate 389,620 downwards.
CTTGCAACTCATTTTTCTCATATGGAAAAAAAACACTCTTCAAGATGAAACCAACCACATAATACAAAAAATATTTCCTAGAACTAAAAACTTAAAATAAAATTACCATTCTCCACTATGTTTTTTTTCATTTCATTCTTTCAAATCGTACCCCATTTTCACGCATGTAGATCACTTCTACTCCTTATTGAAAACTAGAAATACTGGCACACTGAAAAACATACTTCAACAAACTTAAATTGGAGCTAAATGCTTGAGTGGAAATATTATTTATATACAACACCTAATCTAACCATCTCAAGTATTTAATCAATTAATATAATATTTCCATTGTAACCATGCCAATAGTTGTATCATACACTAAATTTCCTCCATGCCATTAATCCAAAAAAATAAAATTATAAACAATGGAAAATCATTATAAATGGAAGTTCATAGAAATCATGGACAACTATATCTTTTTGTTGTTCAAAAGAAATAATCTATTTTTGTGTATTTTCATCTATTCTAATCTATTATAAATTTAAATTTAATTATAAGTTTAAATTTTATTTACATAATTTAATTTAGTTTAAATTTAATATAAAGAATGATTAAATTATATATTTACATATATTAAATTAAACAACAAAACTAATAATATTGGAAAAAAATAAGCAGGGTAAAATATACACCAAAAAATTTCTTAAAAATACACAGCTCGCACATCGACATGTCCTCTTCAAAAGGGTATCTTTGGTTTTTCAATTTTTCAAAACAGTGAAAAAAAAGCTGGGATGGACACACGTGTATAAAATTATGTTGAAATCAGATGTAGTCACTTTCAAAAAATAATAAATAATTGTATATTGCGAAATAAATTAAAAAAAATATGCAGACCATAGAGCATTTTGTGTAGATCATGCTCCTATATATATGCTTTTAAATTATTAATGTAAGATTGAATTATTGGGGTTGTACATGAGCCACTTATTTACTTCTTCAAATTTTTAAGGTCGCACAATTCATTAAATGCATAATTTCACACGTTAAATGACATCAGAAGATTTTTAAAAAAATATCATTCAGAAGCCAACATAATATTCTACAATTTGTTTTTTAGTTTAAGTCGAAATTCACATGGAATATATGCGTTTCGAGGGATTTTATCTACCATATGAGTAAAAAATCAGGTTTTCATTGCCAAATTTGGCCAAAAAGTATTACCCACCTTCATGGAATAACCCCCCACTATAATTCGTTGACCATGAAGAGACTAAAAAGTAGTATTACCATATCCTCACATATAAGGAATAATCAGTTGTGTAATTTTATCTTTGAGTGCACCATGAACTGTTTGAAAATATAAAAGGGAATTGTAAGAGACTAAAAGTAGCGTTACAGTATCCTCCTTAATAGGGAATAATTAGTTCAGCAATATATCTATAAGTTCCCCACCAACTATTAAAAATAGAAAAGAACTATTTTAGAGGGTATCTTTAGTAAGTTATCATATTGTTGTGCACTGTGACAGTTGTGTTTTCCATTGTTGTGCAGGAAACTCCTACTTGTGCGACCATTAGAATACCCAATAATTTTTTTAAGGGATAACAAACTTATTACACAAAACAAACCATTTAATTTAATATTAAATAAAAATAGATCTCCTAAAGTAGGTCAGAAGGGAATTTTAGAAATATGTAGAATTTGCAGCGTTTAGTCCACCTTGGGTGGATTTCACACAAATATTAAAAAAGAAACATGATGGCCGAAATAAATACCTTGATGTGTTGACAATGACACTCATGGAAGAACAAAAACAACAATTGGAAATGCCAATCCTCTCTTTTTGCATTTTTCAAGAAATGAAATCTCATGAATTCCTTTATACACTGTAAAAAATCCAATGATAGGAAAGTAGACATCAATAGAAAGTTTTATAAATCATACCAACACATGTAATCTCATAAAATCTACAAAATAAGTAGCAATAGAAGCACTGGAAAGTGCAAGTTTTCCCAAATGTCCTGCCATCATAACATGTATCACCTGCAAGGAATACTAAAACATATTCACATCAATCATGGGTCATGCTAACCAACAAGTGGTATACTTACACAATGTCCCATATATGTCCATATAAAAGTAAGTGGCATACTTACACAAAAAAAGGGAAACAATTGATCTCTGTAATTGAATACGAAGCAAATGATATTGCTTTGCTCCATAGGCTTGTCCACAAAGTGTCTGTAATGCATTTGAGGAAAGAAAATTTTCCTGCTAAAACATATAAGATGGTGAAGTATAAGAACATTAGTCCCTGCAAAATAATAAGGAATCCCTATGGTAATGTTTATGAAGTTGAACTACCAGAAGATCTGAATATCTCTAATATTTTTAATGTTGCATATTTATAAGAATTTAATGTAGGTGAAGAACAACATGAACTAGTTGAAGACTGGATATCACATCATCTAGTAAAAGAAACATCGAAAATTGTTGAAGTGTGTATGCATGAATTATTACCGCCAAAAGATGAAGTTGCCAACAATATTTAGTGTGATGGAAATAAAAAGGACTAGAGGAAACCACTTAGATCTCAGAAGCTGCATATGGTTGGTTTTGTTCATCAATTTCCACTTCTAGCCGAGCTAGAAAATGATATAATGAATTTTCTTAGAATGAGAGGATGATGTAGAGCATACGATTCAGGCCCCACTCTAATTTGTTGATCATGAAGAGACTAAAAAGTAGTCTTACCATATCCTCATATATAAGGAATAATCATTTGTGTAATTTATCTTTGAGTGCACCATGAATTGTTTGAAAAGATAAAAATGAATTGTAAGAGACTAGAAATATTGTTACCATGTCCTCACTAATAGGGAATAATTAGTTGAGCAATCTATCTGTAAGTTCCCAACCAACTGTAAAAATTAGAAAAGAACTATTTTAGAGGGTATCTTTAGTAAGTTATCATATTGTTGTGCACTGTGATGGTTGTGTTTTCCATTGTTGTGTAGGAAACTCCTACTATTCCAACATTAGAATACCCAACAAATTTTTTTAAGGGATAACAAACCTATTACACAAAATGAACAATTTAATTTAAGATTAGATAAAAATAGAGCTCCTAAAGTAGGTCACAAGGGACTTTCGGAAATATGTAGAATTTGCCGCGTTTATTCCACCTTGGGTGGATTTCACAAAAATATTAAAAGAAATAGGATCACCCAAATAAATACCTTGATGTGTTAATAGTTACACTCATGGAAGAACAAAAAAAACAATTAGAAATGCCAATTCTGTCTTTTTTTCATTTTTCAAGAAACAAAACCTTATGAATGCCTTTATACATTGTAAAACATGCAATGATATCAAAGTAAACATCAATATCAAAGTTTATAAATCATACCAACACATGTAATACCATAACACATGCAAAATAAGTGGCAATAGAAGCACTAAAAAGTGTGAGTTTTCCCAAATGTCCCACCATCATAACAGATATCACCTGCAAGGAATACTGAAATAGATTCACACCAATCATGGGTATTGCTAACCAACATATATTATTTACTTCCTCCGAAAAACCCAAATAGAGGATGAACTAAGTCATTTTTATCCAAATCGAGGATGAACTAAGACCAGTTTACCCAAAGATCCATAAATCAGGGGGTGAAGTACCAAAATTTTAACCTATAATCCATAAATTGGGATGAACCATCTCAGTTTCTCCTCCAAAACTGAAAAATTATGTCGATTTGAGTGTTATTCACCTCCATTACCAAATAAATACAGGAGAATGTCAATATTTTTCCCATAGTCGAGTGGGATAAATTCCATTTTATCAATTTTACTTGTTTCATAGTGTAGTCTATTTAATTTGGGAAAATTATATGTAAAATAAGAAATGGGATAATTTATTAAATAAAAAGAACCATTTTAATAGTAAAAATTTACCCACCCTTTTGTGGTCACTCCTTAAAGATCGCCCATGGGATAAAATTCACCCTTAAAATTATCTCTCCCATGGACCATGACTTCGGTCCTTAGTACCATCCTTGGTGTACTAATCCTTCAAATGTTACACCACATATTACTCACATGCCAAAGTTTTCCTATGCATGGCCTATGTTGTGGCTTATGTCCCCACACATGGCATGTAGGTATTAGATATATATTCCATGGATTTAGAACCTATGTTTGTGTACCTAACTATGCCCTTATCCCCAAGAAACATATCATTCCTTCCAAACCTTGAATCACCATAATATCAAACCCAAAGGCCAAACATTATGTATTTTGGGCATGTGTGATGCTTGAGGTGATAAAACATGGCATGTGAGCCCCATAGAAATATATGTTCAGGACTAGTGCTTTTCCTTTTATCCCTAGACCATGGCATGGTGATAAAGAACCATACTTGATATGCTAATTCTCAAAATGCTGAACAAATCTCACTCATATGTTAAATATTTCTTATGTATGGCATGCATGGTTGTTTGGGGCACTACGAATGACCCACGAAACCTAGAGGAAACTATATGAGATTAGGCCATAGATTTTAATCCCAATCCATGTCCTAGTAGTTAAAAAAAAACTTCATTTTTACACATCCCAAAATGGCCACCATATCCCACTCACAAGACAAAAAAATCCCTCGATAAGGCCTATTTGATGGACTCGATCCCCGCCTAGATTTGGGGGTCATTTATGGGTAATTATGGGTAAATGAACTTTAATATTGATTAGTGATAATTTAAGGTTAATTTGTGGTCAATTACGAGTAATTAAGGGTAATTTGGTGGTAGTTATAGGGTAATGAGTTGTGGTAATTAGGGGTTAATAAGTGGTTAATTACGGGTTAATTTGTGGTAATTATGGGTCATTTATGGGTTAATTTGTGGTAATTAGGGGTCAATTATGGCTTAACTAAGGGTAATTATAGGTCAACTATGGGTAAGTATGGTCCCTTTAATCCCAAGGATTAGATAAACCAAGATTTCTCATTATGTTGGGAATTTATTTAGGTTCATGGTGGAATGTTTCCATTTCAATTCCTTGTGTGTGAAGCACACTTGTCTACATCGATGGGATTACTAGGGAATATGACATCTATGACTATTTAGAGGCATCCCTTGGGTTTCTCCATGAGGTTTTTCTTCCAAAAAAGTAGAGAACATTTATAGGTTATCAAGGGTTAATTAGTGGTTAGAATGGATTATGTAGGGTGATTAGTGGTCAAGTAGGGTTCATTTAGGTGCTATTAGTGGTTAACTGGAGTAATTATGTGTCAATTATGAGGTTAATTAGGGTTCAATTATAGGGTAATCATTGGAAAATTGAAGTAATGTTTGAGAGGATGGATATTGAGAACATACTTCAAAAATATATATAGGGGAAGTCCTTCTGATTCCTTCTCTAACCACTCAATGAGATCTCACTCACTTTGTGTGACTATTGTGTGTCACCTTTTCTCACCTAGATTTCCTTTAATAACATTAGAATATGAAAACACATCAGTCCAATTCCATGGGATAATAAATACCATGGGCCCTCTATATCATCTACATAAAGTAATTACAAAATTACATTCCCTTTAATAGTTCACTTTAATAAATTGGATCTCCTATGTCTCAGATTCATTGAATGACACCTTCCACCTATTAGACGATGTCCATGTGGTAGTACCTGTCCAATGATACAAACATCATTAAAAAAACCTTATATCTTGTACCCATATACCCTCATGGTGCCGAAATTAGGTTCACAAATCACTGATTTTGAAAAAATTCATTGCACTAGTTTCCTGTGTGTTGGTACCTAGAATGACATTGATCCATTTCATGGGTTTGATCCTATAAAAAGAATAATTTCAAGCTTACTTTACACCATAGTGTTGATCTATTTCCACAATTCCATTAAAAGGATGACTATAGAACTGATATATATCATGTTTCATTGGAGATGAGAGCGAATGAGGAGGTTTATAAATTGATTAATAGGGGCAAGGTGGAAACATTTTAGGAGGAGGATGGACATGTTACAGTTAGTCTAGTCCTCTCTTTAGGACCCGCTACATGTTGTCATATTTTCCTTGTATCTAAATACCACCCAATCTACGGTACTAGTTTGGTATGGCTGGTAGAAATAATGAAGTAACATTTTTTTGAATGAAAAGTAGTAAGAAAAAGGAATGAAATATTGTCTACAATAGGTTGAGATAATCTCATTTGGGTAATGGTTGTAAATATCTTATCTCACCCTTAAACACTTACAACAGTGATATTATTGGTACCTTTTCAACATCAATTAAGGCACAAAAAAGGGCAAACATTTCAAAAATGAGATTTGAACTTGAGTGAGGTGGATAAACAACTTCTCATTTTAATCACATAAGCTAAGATGCAATTAACATGATTAGACATGAAGTTATTTTATATTGTCCAAAATTAATATCATACAAATATATGCTTTACTACCATGGACAAAATTAATATGAAAATTTAAAATACTAGATTCTCTAATCATGTTCTCTAAATCTTAATAAAACAATAAAAAAGAATTATCCTACAATGTTTACTCTAATATAAACCATTTTACTAATTAAATATTCATTAATTAAAATACCTAATTTTCTTAAGAAATGACATAAATATGTTACATTTTAAGACTTTCTAGAATCACAACACCATAATCTTATCTCAAAGGATTTAAGCAATTGTAATCTTAGATGGAGATCTTACTCTATGGGATACCCCTATATTATATTAAGCCTTGTTACCATGATAATCTGAAAATATCTTTGTAATTTTGCAAATTGTATTGTTAGAGAATGAAAGTTTTGACTTCAATACTCAATATTACAAATCCTATATCAATAAATAATAAAAATATATTAAATATATTTTTTATATCTTCTTTTATTAACATGATTTTTATAAACATAATAATTGCTTTTATATCTTTTTGTTTTGGCCAATGGACACAATTTTTATAAAGAGATTCTATAATGTCTCCTTATACACTTGAGAAAAAAAAATTTAACAATTTCCATTTTAACAAAAATGTATAATCTAAATTTCAATAAATTAAAACAAAATATATCATTTATATTCAATAAATAAAGATTCCCAATTTTTTCCATTAACTCCACTTAGAAAAAGCACAATTTGAACAAAAATATTATAAATTTGTTTCCATTTTTTCTTTATATTATTTACTTTTTGAGCTTTATATTGTTTCCTTTATGATTTATGTTGTTTCCTTTTTAAGATTTATATTGTTTCCTTTATGCTTTCTGTTGTTTCCTTTTTAAGATTTTATATTGCTTTTCTCTTTAACCCATTCAATAGTTGGTGTTTGCCATTATTGCTTTTCGCTTCTTCTATTTGATGTGGGGATTTCTTGGGTTTGGAGGCATTCCCTTGTTGCAAATTTATGTTTCTCGCGTTGTTTATTTTTCCGATTCTGGGTTCACTTCCTGCCTTCGATCGCGGTTGGTATTCTTTTCTGGGTTGGAGAATTTCTTAGGATTTATGCGACCAGCGTGGATCATTGATCAGTCACCAGTTATTTGCATAGGTATGTTTTCCTTGCTACTACTGTTGAAGTTTTTTTTTTCCTTGATACCTTGTCTTTAAGAAAGGAAGAAGAGGAGGAGGTGGAGGGAGGGTGGAGGGGAGAGGTAGGGAGGAGGGGTGAGGGAGGGAAGAGGAGGAGGAGGTGGAGGTAGGGTGGAGGGGAGAGGGAGTAGCAGGGGAGGGAAGAGGAGGAATGAATTTGCAACACACATAATATCAAAGAGATGAGAGGAAATATACAATTAAGATGTGGGAGACAAAGGAAGGGAGGAGGAGGAGAAGGGAGGGGGTGGAGGAGGTGTAAACTCATGATACAATTCATGTGTTGAAGCTATTTTCATAAAATAAAGAAGCTTTTTAGAAATTGCACTTAAGAAGTTGTTTGCATGAAAACATCTGAACCACACTTTAAGTGTTACCTTTTAAAAATTATTCAAATGAGATTACGACATATAAAACATGTATATATGTTGTAATACCGTTATATGTTTTATTTGGTCAAACTATCTCCATAAAAAATAGAAGGTTATTTTCATTTCATCAAACGATACGAGTGTCATATTAGAAAGTTGTTTCAATTTGTTTGTTTATAACATGGATATATAAGTCCTAATAAATAAAAAATTTCCACTGCTTAAACAATTTCCATTGATATCACCTATGCGATTGATGGGTGGCCATCATTTATTTACAATGATTTTCCACAGTGCTTGTACTATGTGAACATATCCATTACTTAACCAATGACTATTGGTATGAAATTTTGGTATATGAAATAGAATTTATTCTTGGTATGGAATTATATATTTAAAATCAACTTTGACTCAACAAATGTTCTATTAATTTGTCAATACATGGCATATCATAGGACAATACGTTTTCAATTATTTGATTAACCAATGTTATGTTCATTTCTAAACATGACATAGAATTGTATGTTTCAAACTAGTATTTTGTTTATTCTTACTTAACTAATGTTAATTTCAAAAAGTCATAAATTAGTTTTGAAAATCCATATTCTTAACATCTTGAAATCAATTCAAGTACACATTCATTCAAATATTTTTCAATGACAATTAAACATCTAAAACTCTGACAATTGCACAAAATGTAGACTAATAAAAAAATAATTTCATATCAATCAACTAAAGTTTAATCCATGTATTAAAAAGTTCATCATTTTATATTTTGAAACAAGAGATATTAAGCTCACCTTAGAGATCACCTTCACCCTAGTTTGACTAAGATTCTTTCAGATATTACGATTCTTTCATATTATCTTCACCGTTTTCTTTATATTATTGTTGAACGCAAATAAATACATTGATTGCATTGATTTCTCTTTACTTGGGTAATATTTACAAAACAAGTCCGCCAGTGGCAAGTTCCCATCAGTGGTTTGAATAGGAAAAGGAGGTACATGAGCTGGTGAAACAACCTTGGTTGATGTTTTCATTTGGACCTGAAGAAAATTTACAAAACCCTCAATATTAATTCATTCATCTTTACAAGAATCTAGATGAATCCAAGAATCTACAAAATAAAAAAAATCAAGAATGTACACAATAGTGTTAAAAAATAATACAGATACAAAGTAATACCCATGTTAAATATAAAATGTGGATGTCAAGTCACTTCAGATCTAGAAGCAGAATGAGAAGAGGAAGAAGAACTCAGTGAGTCATTTTTTGTAAAGAAAGGGCTGATATAATGTCTGATAATCTCATTTGGGGAGAGCCTAGGACCTAGAAGGCTAGTTTTGTATGATATTGGATGGTTGTGATAATTTTCACAACTCTCTAACATTTGAGGATGTAGGGAAGAGTATCATTATGGATTTTTGTATACTTGAGATGGTAACAGGGTGAGCAAATGAACTATGTCGTGCACAAAGCTTTGGTGGAAATTGGTTTGCTAGCTATGGATTTGGAGTGTTAAAGTAAATTTGATATTATAATGGTCAATTAGTTGTTTGAAATTGGCATTAATAAATTTATTTTATGATTTTATTCCCTATTTCACTTTATTGTGTTTCTTGGTTCATTCTACATTAATAAAGTGGATAGAATCGACTCAATTGGAACCCTTTATAAGAAAGATTTTGCTTCTTCATTCATGCATTACAATACATATATCTCTTCCAAGTTAATCTTGGTTTCTGTATGTGCTTGATTTCTGTGTATATGTTATCAGAACTTATCTAGAGCCACATAGTCTATGAGAGTATGAAGACCTAGGTATTGTTGTTGGAAAATACAAATCGAGGGATTGCTAGTGTAGCACATTGAAGAGCCAAAAGGGTTTTGCCTGAACTAGGTATTGTTTCTTTTTTAATTTTTAAGCAAAGTCCATTTTTTTATGGAACCTTATAGATTGAGGTTCCAATGAAAAAGGAAATGAATCAGATGGATTTAGTGGTACGAAAGTACAATAACTGTACAACCTGTCTTAGCCATTGTACAATGATTTCAATCAGCTGCTGTACAACCTATGAAGTTGAATGATTTTGTATGGAGTAGACAAAAAATCAAATCCATATGATTATGCAGTCGTATGATTATATGGAACAATACGGATGTTACATGGATATTTTTTTTTTAAAATTGAATTGAATGGAACTAAAATTACAACTGCCAAGCCAAAATTGGAATTTTTAGACCAATAGTTAGATAAAATTCTGACTATATATCAGTGATTTTTTTTTTATTGATTGACACATTAGATGGTTTGGGAGTAGATTGGATTTGTCCTTACCTAAATGGTTTCCCAAAATTACATATTTGTATGTTTTAGCTAGTGTTTTTTTCTAGCAAATCCAAGGAGAAACTAGTTGTTTTGGTGCTGAGTTTTAGCAGATTTGATTGTTTTTTAGCTGTTAGAGTAGATCTATCATTATTTTTGTGTTTTTTAGCTGTTTGAGAGTAGATCTATGGTTTATTGGGATTTTTTTCAGTACATCTATGGTATATTGGTTTTTTTTTTAGGAGACATGTCAAACTATGATTGTTATTGGGCTATTATCAAACGATTTATCATAAATCTGTGTTTTTTAGTGATATGTTGTTGCTATAGGTGTTTAGAGCTAGAATCCATATGTTTTTACTTTAGGATTGCAGACTGAGGTAGGGTAGAACTATATTTTCAATATTGTAATTTGTTTCAGTATATATTTCTGCATTTTTAACTAATCTTCGTGGCCTCTTTATCCAACATCATGTTGGAAGGAAGCCAGAGGTTTTTTGTAAGAATTGCAATATGTGGAAGCAATTTATGGAATGAATTTCCTAAAATAATTTCTCATTCCCATAAATCTTGACATGTCATGGATGTTCATTGATGATGGTTGATTGATAATGGTTGAAATATTTGTTGTATTAATTATGTGTCCATATTGGTTCATATAGAATTCACGATACCATGAGTTTTTTCTGTTTGAATGTACATATTTGCATATTCAGAAGTAGCTTCCCTTTGTTTAATGTTGAGAATACTTTCTCTAAGTGGTTCTCCTGGGTTTTACTAAAAATAGTATAACAATTGGATGAATGAGTCATCAGGTACTTGTTCATCATCCTCATGAATTTTGCAGGGGCATTACTAAGACCAAAATGCATCATCAACCATTCAAACAATCCTTGGTGTTCTTACTGATTTGTTTTCCACATAGCTTCTGGTTTTATATGGATCTAGTGGTACCATACTTCATATCAAACTTGTTAAAATGTTTGGCTCTTTGAGCTTGACTTATGAGGTCATCAATGAACAAAAATGGATATCGGTTCTCAATGGTGGTTATATTCAAAAGCTAATTATCCACACATTCTTTATGTTCCATATTTCTTTGAAATCAAAATAATGGTTGGTCCACAAGGTGACGAGCTAGGTTGAATGTGGCCCTTTCCCACCAAATCTTGAATTTACCGTTTGACTGCTTTATTTTTCAACAACTAATTTTTGCATAGTGCCTTATTTGTTAGACCAAGCTCTTGTTGTAGTTTGACAAAGTGCTTTACTATGCAGTTTGGAGCATCCATGTGCATCCTGGAAAAACTTGGAATAGCATTCCAGTAATTTGTCGAGTTACTTCTTTTTTCTTGGAATCCTTGATTGGTATGCACTACTCTCTCGTCTAGTCACATGACTAGAAAAACAAAATGCCTCGAACCATTGTCCAATATTTGTGCTTGAACCATTGAAGCGATTGCTAAAGTTGCTGGATTATTTTTCTGATGTCGTGTGTAAGCTTGGCCATTGTTGACCCACTCAATTCTTAATCACAGAGTGCTTGGACTAGCCACTAATTAGATGTGATATATGGCTTGTTGCAAACTAGATATTAGTAAGCATGTGGTCTAGGAATGAAGAGTTGCACATGTGTTTTGGGAATGAATTTCCTATGGGTATGTAATTCCCTTTTATCAAACATCCCCATTGAATAGAAATTGTTTGGAGATAGGTCGATGGTTTCACATGGAATTTTAGCAAGATGAGGACCATCTCCCAGAAAAACCTTACAAAACCACATAAAGACTACTCCAAGAGAACAACTTCCGAGGAAATAGAATATATAAACTATGTAGTAAAGTTTAAGTTCTACTTTTGCAACACTCTCTATAGGAACATATTTTAAATAGAATATAGTGGAAACTGACTGTCACTATCATCTATTGAAAGGTTTGATGTTTATTTGTGTTAATCCTAGTTCTATGTCATTGATATTGTATTATTCCTCCTGAAATTTAACCTGCAAGTCTGGGAAGATATCATTTTTGTTCATGATTTCCTATGTATCTTCCTTTTGGTTGAGTACTCAGTGACCTTTCATAGCATAGCACTGATTATTTGGGTTAATGTTTTGTTTGTGCTTCTATAGTATAAGATCTTGCAATTTTCTTAGTGCTTTCTAAGCTCTCTAGTTGGAGTGATGATATTGATTTAAATGAAGGGGCGATTAAATTAACATCATAGGACTGATTATTTGGGTTACCATTTTGTTTGTGCATCTATAACATAAGATCTTGCAATTTTCTTGGTGCTTTCTAAGATCTCTAGCTGGTGTGATGATATTGATTTAATTTTATGGTTTCATCCCTTCAAATTAAATTTGCTAAATAGATGTCTCAAACATATTGTTAATATGCATGGAGCACTTTGAGCTTTGAATTTATCAATAACATCATGGGTACTGATCAAGTCTATGGGAAATACTCGAATATATGGACACACTTATGCTACTAGACTTTTTGATGTATCTGCAGACCTGAATGGTCTTAAATTGAGTAGTGCTTAGTTGGTTGCTAAGGATACAGTATCATGTTTTTTTTCTCATCTCATTGTAAAGTGGAAAAGTGTAGAACTCAGACACCAAACACACACAAAAAAGGAATGATTGTTGAATAATTCATACAGAGTAACCTTGGGGAAAGACCTAACGACATTCTTTGGAGGTTATTTTTGGATTCTTCATTCTGCAAGAGGTTTGTCTTTGAGATGAGAATTTAACCATAACATGTCATTTCTCTGTTTTTGGTTGCTAAATGATGAGCTATTGAAAGCTTTGTTTTACTTATAGCATCATCTTCTTTGGAAGTTTTGTAGATAGATTAGTACTGTATCCACATGCTTGTGCATGCTAAGGTGTGTAAGACTAGAACCTTTCTGTAAAAAAATGATGTTTTCATATGAAAAGCTAAATCTGATAATGTATTTTTTTGTTTTGATCGAGTTGTCTTTGAATTTAAGAGGGAAGCATTTATAATTTTCCATCACTAGAAGAGTGGGTCTATAAGTTTTGCTGACATACATCTTGCGAAGTAGTTGTAAAAAAAATTTAGTGTAGTAAGGAATATTTTATAGATTTTTTTGGTATAATACTGCAATCAACATATTGAGAAAGATGGACATCAATTTTATGGTATGAATTTATTTAACTCATATAGTTACTAAGCAGGAGGGTTTCAAGACAGTGGGTTGACAGCTTGATTTTTACTAAAGTTTGATTCAAAATGAAGGTTGTTGTTTTAAATACTATATTATGATCTTCAAGTCATTAGAAGTACTCATATTTGGAATTGAATGCTTGTATATATATTATCAGCTGAAATGCTTAAATTTGGATTTCCTTTGAGGGATGCACCGGGGCAACATACAAGGGGAGGGTCAAGGATGAGTTTAATGATTGTCGCAATGCTTTATATATCATCTTGGGTGATATGCATTAGTATTAAAACTAGCAAGTAACATCCCACTCTTTCAATGATGTGGATTTTTCTTGAAACTAGTCACTTCGTGTTTCTAGGAAAGTATATGAATACAATCTCTTGCAAAAAAAATGAAAATACACTCAATGGAACCCAAGATAATCACTTTTTGCAACGTGTAGAATTTACGACTAAACAAAAATTTGTTATGACATCTGAGAAGAAATAAAAATTGACAAATACCCAAGTTGGAGGGTTAGGCATTTTGATATAAGGTATAGCTTATTGTTGTTTGTTAGAATACCAAAAAACATTTACAACTCACCCTCGCTGAAAATATTTACCTGTGGAAACCTCTAAAAATATTTTTTTTAACTATACAATGCCTCGTCACATTTCTGACAACTTGTGGCCACGTCTAACGAGGTTGCCAAAGATCCAACAAGAGCAATCATCGAACCACCAATAAGAACTCGTCACAAATTTGACCTCATCCCGTATATTTTTTGACGACCTATGCCCTCGTCCAATGAGGTTTCCATAGCTGTAACAAGTGATACCATCGAAAAAACGATGAGAAATCATCAAAATTCGACAAACCATTCCTCTAATTTGATGGCATAATCCTAAAATTTTACAAAAGAACTGTTTGACATTCGACAAGGAGAAGTCAAAGTTTCGACAAGTAGATGTCGGACATTGGAAGACTTAGTGGTGAAAGATTCCGGCTTAGTACATTGAAAAATCGATGGGTATTGGCTTGTCATCGAATATCTGACGTTATGCCACTAACGAGAAAAAGAATTGAGGTTGTTGAATAACTAACAGGGTATGGACATGTGTCATTGTTCCAGTCCTCTCCTTAGGACCTGCCACATGTTGTCATATTTTCCTTATGTCTAAATACCACCCAATCTGGGGTACTAGTTTGGTATGGTTGGTAGAAATAATGAAGTAACATTTTTTTGAATGAAAAGTAGTAAGAAAAAGGAATGAAATTTTGTCTACAATCGGTTGAGATAATCTCATTTGGGTAATGGTTGGAAAAATCTTTTCTCACCCTTAAACACTGACAAGAGTGATATTATTGGTACCTTGTCAACATCAATTAAGGCACAAAAAAGGGAAAACATTTCACAAACAAGATTTGAACTTGAGTGAGGTGGATAAACAACTTCTCATTTTAATCAGATAAGCTAAGATGCAATTAATATGATTATAAAGGAAGTTATTTTATATTGTCCAAAATTAATATCATAGAACTAGATGTTTACTACCATGGAAAATATTAATATGAAAATTGAAAATATGAGATACTCTCATCATGTTCTCTAAATCTTAATAAAAAAATAAAAACAAAAATTATCATACAATTGTTTACTCTAATATAAACCATTTTAGTGATTAAATATCAAGTAATTAAAATACCTAATTTTCTTAATAAATGACCTAAATATGTTGCATTTTAAGACTTTCTAGAATCACAACACCATAATCTTACCTCAAAGAATTTAAGTAATTGTAGAATGGAATGGAGGTCTAACTCTATGTGCTACCCCTATATTACATTAAGCCTTGTTACCATGATTAATCTTAAAATATTTTTGTAATTTTGCAAATTGTATTGTTAGAGAATGAAAGTTTTGACTTCAATACTCAATATTACAAATTCTATATCAAAAAATTATAAAAATATATGCATTATAATTTTATTTAAAATATTAAAAATATTTTTTATATCTTTTTTTATTAACATGATTTTTATAAACATAATAATTGTTTTTATATATTTTTGTTATGGCCAATGGACACCAATTTTATGGAGAGATTCTACCATTTCTTCTTACACTTGCCAAAAAAACAATTTAACAATTTGTATTTAAACACAAATGAATAATCTAAATTTCAATAAATTAAAACAAAGTATATCATCTTTATTTCAATAAATAAAGATTCCCAAAATTTTCCATTAACTCCACTTAATAATGGAAAGCACAATTAACCAGAAATATTATAAATTTGTTTCCATTTTTCTTTATCTTATTTCTTTTTTAAGCTTTATATTGTTTTTTTATGCTTTATGTTGTTTCCTTTTTTAATATTGTTTCCTTTATGCTTTTTGTTGTTTCTTTTTAAGCTTTTATATTGCTTTTCTCTTTAGGATTTTCAAAAGTTGGGACCAACAATACTGCTTTAAGCTTTTATATTTCCTTTCCGATTGTTTGCTTTATTTTGCTTTTCTCTTTAAGCTTTTAAGCTTTTCTGGGTTGGTGAATTTATCAGGATTTGTGCGACCAGCATGGAGCATTGCTCAGTCGCCAATTGTTTTTATCCTTAATACCTTGTCTTTAAGCACGTTATTTTTATCCTCTCTACTGCTGTTGAAGTTGTTTTTTATCCTTGATACCTTGTCTTTAAGGAGGTTTCCAGTTAATGGAATTCTGTTACGTGATTTATGGATTCCTCTGGTTTTGGTAGGTCTGGGTATGGCGGCATTTGGCATTTGGATACCTTGGTTGCATCGTTCTAGTTTCTTGATTGGGGTCAGTTGTCTCATCATCTGAATTTGAGGAGGATTTCTGGAGGCTTCTGCAAATCGTGGGCATTATTCTCCTCTTGCATGTTCTTTGCAAATGTATGGTTAATTTCGCACTTTTAACACTTGCTATTTTCCCATTTCCATGGATATATATAAATAAAGGAGATGAGAAGGAGATGGATTAACACTTGCTATTTTCCCAAACAAACTGCCTGCATTTAAAAATTATCAATGCTTTGAAATAGCAAGGCTCTGGTTTCCTGCATGACTTGGGACCTACTGGCAATTTGCAGAGGAGATGACGAGATGTCGCTTGCTTCTATATGGTCATCTGAGGCCACAACCAATTGACCACAGTTTTGAGGGTATATTCGCCAGTCAAAAGATCTTCCATGCACAAACCATGGGAATTGTTCAAATCCCTGCCCTCACTCGATTCTCCAGATCTTTCCTTTTTTTAGTAGTATCAGCATTCTTATGCATTAGGCTTGAAATGTCTTCCACATAATCCCATAAGCAACAGACATAGACAAATTTATATCAAATTTAAATTTCTTTGAGATTCATTGTTCAATAAGAGATGTTTGTTTTAGTCAAAACTCAATTTCATGAATTGTGATATGGAGTTTTATAAACAAGATGGAAATTGAAGCCAGTTGGAGAATGCAATTTTTTCTGTTCATGGGTATAGATCTATATGTTAATGAATTTTTATTCAAGAGCATAAGGCAATTAGTTTATTTTTTATTTTTTTCAGTATGTCAAAAGGTTGTATATGTTTTTAATTTTTTTTAAATATGTCACAAGAGTGTATGCCAAAAGCTTGCATTTTTAAAATCTTTATAAAGTATCCAGAAAATAAATTGTATATTTTTTATTGCTTTGTAAAGTATGTAAACAATTTTAATTATTTTTGGGTATTAATTAGTTTAAAGACTCCAATAATCATTGGAGTTTTTAATCCTACAAACATAAATATGAAAATACAACTTCGTATGTCATACATCTCTATTCATTCAAATTTTGTTATTAAGATTGGAGGGAGGAAATGAGGGGTTCGAGGAGGGACAGAGGGTGGGGGAGGTAGGAGGAGGGAGGGTCAAGGGGAGAGGAAGGAGAAGGGAGGGAGGAAGAGGAGGAGGAGGAGGAGCGAGGGAGGGTGTGTGAGAGAGGAGGAGGAGGTAGAGGGAGGGTAGAGGGGAGATGGAGGAGGGACAAGGTGGAGGAGGGAGAGAGAAGGAGAAGAGAGGGAGGAGGAAAGGAGTGGGGCTGGGAGGAGGATGAAGAGAGGGAGGAGGTGTATGGTAAAGTGGAGGAGAAGGTAGGGAGGAGGAGGAGGGAGAGAGGAAGACAAGGAGGAATGGAGGAGGAGGAGGAGGAGAAGGGAGGGAGTGGATGAGGGAGAGATGAGGAAGAGCAAGGGGGTGGACAAGGGAGAGAGGAGGATGAGGAGGAGGGGAGGGAGGTGGGAGAGAGGGCATGGGAGAGAGTTGGAGGTTGGAGGGGGGCGGGGGGTGGAGGGAAGAGGAGGTGGAGGATTGGAAGGTAGAGGGGTCGAGGAAGAGGAGGAAATGAGAGAGGGAGGGAGGAGGAGTGGAAGGAGGAGGGAGAGAGGGCATGGGAGAGAGGAGGAGGTTGTGTTGTAAAGGAAAGTATCCTATGGCTAGGGTTTAAGAGGCCATCAACGTATTGGGGTTGAAAGAGAGATGCACAATGTTCAGCAAGTATATATAAACA